>PVJS01037964.1:0-19639 GCA_004027185.1 Glis glis
AAAAAAAAAAAAAAAAAAAAAAAAAAAAAGTTCTAAAGTGAATATGGTCAGTAAAAATCAGAGACTCTAGGTAGTAATTCCTCATAAGTTTAATATGAGCTCTTAACCAAATTTATTAATCAGAAGCCAAAGAAAATCTCCATGTCTGAACAGGGAGTGAAATGAGCTCAGATGTTCCAGCTTGAAAAAAATGTGAGAATACCAAAGATTCTCCATCTGAATCTGAAGGACATCTACAAAAAGACCTGGATCATCTGAAAGCTCTCAGGACAAAATAACAAGGACTTTCAAACAGACTGAGCAGAATAAGAGATTTCAATGGATCCAAAACCAAACACTGGGAAACTTGTACAAGAATTTGATGAGATAATTAAAACTCTGAAGAATGAACCTTTGCTGGACCCAAAAAAAGCCCACAATCCTTGGATTAGAGGAAGCACTGGATCCCAGCACAAACACTGGGGACTAAATTTCTACCACTGTCACCAAGCTAATGTCATAGCAACAGTACAGACACGGTGCCAAACACACAGGAAGCCTCGCTTCACTTTACTATGTTAACTCATAATTCTGTAGGAGTTCAACTACAAAGCACCACCTTAGTGTGCTGCAAATCAAAAACTGCCTTCAGCTGGTATGTTCCCTATCACCAGAAGTATTCCAAGTACTTCTCCAAGTTCTGCCAAACACAGATTAATCTCATTAAGCTCACCTCAGCAATTTGTTTAAACATATGTATAAATTCTTAGTTTCTGGTTTACCAGTTTTTAACAAATCTTGATCCCTAAAATAAGTAGCCTTTCCTGGATATGTTACCGGAATACATACTTGCTCAAAAACAATCCACACTCCTTAGGAAAAATCTACAATTTAGGACAAAAGGTAAAGGTTAAACAGCAAAACGGAGCATGTAGATTTATTTGTATTCCGGTTTGCTTCTTTTTTCTCCATGAAGGAAAAAAAATGTTCAAGCTGGCAAATCTAGAACAAACATCATTAGGAGGGAATTGAAGTGCAAGATAGGTGCAGAGATAATAAGGGAGTACTTTACAGCTTTAAATTAATTCAAGCCTTCAGGCCCAGATAAATTATATCCTAGAATATTTTAATGACTTGCAGATGTGATCAAGGAACTACTGTTGTTAAACTCTAAAAAAGGACAGAGAAAAAAAGGAGGCTCCAGAAGTATGGATACAGTCAAATGTTATTCCTGTTTCTTAAAGGTGTGGGTGAGGGGTGGAGGAATTGGGTTCTAGAAATTATAAACTTAGCATGAGCCCCAGACCAAATTCTCAAATAATGGGTAAGGAGTCTGTGAGTGGCTCTCTCCAATGCAAGGACTCTGTCTCTATGGCTCAACACTGAATCCTCAAGGTCCTTCATAAGCGGTGTCCTTGCAAGGAAGGTCACGTTTGAAATTAGCATAGATTCACTGAGAAGTAAACTTAACCTTAAGTGGCTTGCCTCTGGAGCCTCTTTATGGATTGTGCTACATAGGGTAGGCCAGGTTATTCTGTGCAGACAACCCCAACATCTCAACACCTTAAATCAAAGGGTCAACATCTTAAATCATACTTCATGTCCTGTGAGTAGACCGGGTGCTTTACTCGGCATCATCCTCGCTAGAAAACTCAAGCTGGCCGAACAGCCACAGGCCGAAGCATCAGCAGCTGTTGAGACAGAGTGAAGAGCCCTGCTGTGGGAATGGCAAACCCTCTCTTACATAAGCTTCCACCCGGAAGTGATGCCTTGCACCTGCACCAACATTTGATTGGTCTAAGCAAGTCACGTGGTTATATTTGTTCTCAAGAGGAGGGGAAATAGGAATTTACCTTGTGTCTAGGAGAAGAACCTAAATTATCTGGTTCAAAGTACCTATGACCATAGTTATCCTCTCTGTAAAACAGAAGTTATAATAGCTATCTGTAGAGATAGAGATTTTCTTGTATCATACTTTTTAAAAATAAGAAATATCAAAACCATTTTGTTTTTTTAAGTCAAATGATATCTAATATTAAGCCCCCAGTACCCAGGGTGATGCATAAATTAATACTATTACTGTTTTGGGTAGGTTTGAGAGGAGAGCAACATTTATCTCCTAAGGTTACACAAGTATCCAAAGACTTTCCATCTTATTTACTACAAACTGGTTTTCTCTCATTCCACTCTGGAATGAACTGGCTTAATGATATAAATGGGTTTCTGTCTTCAAAAAGAAGAAGGTGAGGGGATGAGGCTTGTTCAGACAACCTGTTCTGACCCTCACACCATCAAAACCCCTGAACCAAAGAAGGTTGGGCACATTTTTCTTTTTTCTTTTTTTTTCTTTTTTTGCGGTACCGGGGATTGAACCCAGGGGCGTTCTACCTCCGCGCTACACTCCCGGCCCTATTTTTTTATACTTCATTTTGAAACAGGGTCTCACGAAGTTGCGGAGGGCCTCACTAGGTAGAGAGAGAGAGACAGAGAGAGAGAGAGAGAGAGAGCTGAGGCTGGCCGTGAACCCGGATCCTCCGGTCTCCACCTCCCAAAGTACTGGGATTACAAGCATGCGCCACCACGCCAGGCCATTTTTCTTAAGAGAAAAAAAATAAATAAAAATTCAGTGTGAGTAAAATAGAGTTAGGTTCTCAACACATTATCTTTAATACTATTTTAAGATAATGAATTCAATTTGATGATTAAATAAATATTTAAGTAAAATCAAATACAGTAGCTAAGAGAGTTAACTTTTAAGAAATGGCATTTTCTATTATGACTGTCAAGTCATAGTTGACTAGCCATAATTCCATACTTAAAAGTTACTCAACTAATTCAAAGGATGATGTTGTCAATGTGCTTCTATGGATTGTGGGAATAAGTGCTGTGTTTGTTCTACGTGACACAGAATCTTACATCTGATTTTGTCCTTTCACTTTACAGATGAGGAATCATAATACATGAAGATTTTACTGAAAAAGTCAGAAAATTTTTACAATGTTCCCTTTGATGAGTATTACTGTTTAATTCTATTCCTGTATTTTTTATAATTTTGATGTTTTAAAAATAAACCAATGATGATCTATTTATTTACCATATAGTGAATTCTGATCAGAAATTATTTATAATAACCTATAAGTTGAAAAGTCTGTTAGGCATCCTTCACTTTTATTCATATAATCTAAAATCACCTGAGCAGAGAAAGATACCAAACAATCTTATAGTTCCCTTTGAATTTTCTTTTTTGGCAGGGGAGATGGGGATGCAGTGTGGAGCAGTACCTGAAAGAAGGCTCAGTCACAGGCAGATCTGGTGTAGGGAAGATTGCATTGGAGGTCAGATAATTGACTCTCTTAGAATCCCCCAGGCCCATGGGCCTTCTCATAGGACCCAAGTGAAGACTACAGTGGTATGCCAGTGGAATCGACGGGGCTCTCTCTAATGAGGACCCTGGGGGTTTAGTCATCTTAGTTTGGTTTGAGCGGGTACCTCGGGAGTTCTTATGGATTAACTTGAGAGAACCCTTTAGCAATATGCAGTCCTGCCAATCACTTACAAAAGCTTTACTAAACTGTTATTGGAAGGGCTCCATTCTGTTTTTCAAATTTATTATACTTATTAACTACATGAAGAAACTTGAAATCAAAATCAACCTCAATTTATCATCAAACTAAAGGGTGACAAGCAATTTCAGTCTAAATAGTCTGAAGGAAAAGGCCAAGAATCTAAATACCCCGAATCCTGACCATAGCATTCAAACCTGAACTCCATAGCTATTCTCTGGCATTTGCTGAAAATGTCAGCGACTCACCAAGTAGAATCAAAACCAATCAGTAGTGAGGAAAACCTTCCTTTGATTACTTTTTAAAAATACTTTCTCCAAGTTTTCTTTAAGAAAAATGTTTACTTTTCCTTTAGGTTTTTAGTTTGACGGTCACTGTTGTTATTGATATTAAATATAGAAGTTAAAAGGGAAAAAAAAACCCCTGCTTCTTCCTTCTTTATAATTGGTTGTTTTCCACACTAAAGCCTCCTTTTATTTTACTTTGTGCTATGAATACAGAATCTCACTATAAACCAAATTTCAATAGAGAATTCTGTAACTGTGAAACTGGAATAGCAAGTTCTATAGAAGGATATTCACTGTGACATTCAAAAAATAAAAACTTGGAATTTATAAATGGGAATTACATAGTAAATCTATAGTACAAAAGACTAAGTAACTGTCTTAAAACTGACAAGAGTATAGATACAAATTTGGAAAAATATTTATAAGTATAAAAACATATTGCAGTATAGTATTGTTATCCCATTTATGCTATTAGAAATGTGTGTATACATTTTTTAACTGTATTCATGACTTCTAGAGGATACGTTAGAAACTAACAGGTGGTAATTCCTGGAAGTGGAACTGGGCTCCTGATTGGAGAAGAAAACAGTGCAGAAAATGAGTTAAAACTAAGGGTTTACACACACACACACACACACACACACACACACACACACACACAAATGTGTTAAGCATTTTGCTTTAGTTGTTAAAGATGGGTTGTTGATAAGCTCTGTGCTTATGTGTCCATAGAAAATAAGCAAATATTGTCAGTTTTAAGAATTTCATAATATTATTCTGGTGCTAAAACATAAGAGCAAATTTTGTTTCCCTTGTTCTTGAAACTGACATTGTCTTACACCGTAATCATATTTCTTCATAGAAAGGAAAGTAAGTCAGAGAAGAATTGTTAAGCCCAAATCAATGAAGTTATTCTATAGACTGTGTCAAACACAAACATTTAAAAGAATAAACTTTTTTCCTGACATATTTAATTACATAGAAGAAGGTACAGGTAATTGAAAACTTAAACTAAAGCTGAAGAAATAATGTTAAAAAGAATGGTGTAGGACCTTGAACTATAAGAAGAATAGAACTTTTCTTGATCTAGAATCTAGAAAAACAAGGATATCTATGTTTCTCTGGGGAAATGCCACGATACAATATGAACTTTGTTTTTATTCAGAAATTTAAGCCTATCTATTATTATAGATGCTACCATTTTCTTTTGGCAATTTCAGACTCAATTTTTCTTTTTTTTTCTTCTTTTTTTTGGTACAGAGGATGGAACACAGGTGTGCTCTACCTCTAAGCTACACCCCCCACCCTATTTTATTTTTATTTTGAAAGAGGGTCTCACTAAGTTATCCTTCACTGGCCTCAAACCTGCAATCCTCCTGTCTCAGCCTTTCAAGTACTGGGATGACAGGCATGAGCCACCAAGCCCACCTCAGAGGCAGCATTTCTTTTCATCATTTGACCTAACAGACAAATTTTATTCAATGCAAAATCATGTTAAAGGTGAGATGTATCATGTTATATGTGCAATGTTGTTTATAGGTTAGTTATTTCTGTTTGAATTTAATCTCTTAACCAAAACATACTAAATCAGCCATTTCTCCCACTCGATTTTGACTTCACACCATTCATTACTGTGTGAGGTTCCTTGATGACAGTGCCTATTAGTAAATTTCCCCCAAATTTATTCTCACTCTGTAATACCATTTTTCCAGGGCTTACAGAAACAGCCTTTAGCAAAATGATGGATTTCTTCAGAGTTCTGATTTTTTTTCTTTTGCCAAATATCTGATATGAAAAAATCCATTCAAGTACCTTAGTGTAAGATACTACTGTTAAAGTTCAAAACAGGCCCTGAGCACTTCCATTTTTTGAGGCTTCTATTATGAAGAAGGAAGAAGAGGAGGACAAAGAGGAAGAGGGGAAAGAGGGGAAGAAATAGCATTATACAACCATGGCATATCTTAAATATTTTGCTTATCAAATTAATACATTAAATCTAAAATTTCAATGTCCATGTTAAAACTTCATTTGGAGATAACTCCAAAAAAATATAAATTGGAGGCTGTTTGGGAATATGAGATAGAGGTCCTCTCTTACCCCTTCCTCACCCTCTCTGGCTTGCCTTCTACATGCAGGAATTCTGCTGAGTCACTAGTCGTGGTTCTCCTGATGATGCTGTTACTAGATGGAATAGCTTCTCCATATGACTATTATTCTGCAGCACCTCAGTTCTTGCTTCTCTGCATGGGAAGCATTCACACAAAAAAAGCACAAATGGGGAATATAAAAGGTTGATTCAGAGAAGTGATGGAACCATGTGAGGGAGGCCGTGATAAAAGACGTGATGGGGGTTTTACGTTCCAGGAGCCGTTTTCCAGGAGTGGGAAAACAGTATGGAGTTTGCCACATGTGGGGTCTACACACCTCTTTCCTCATACATATTTCATTTGAGGTGGCCAACTGAACTGCCTTTTGCACCTCATATGTTGGTGACTCTGTTGTCTCCACCCCCTTCTCATGGTGAGGGGGTCTAAGTCAGGCGCTGCAGGTGGGCTAAGCCTTCTGATATCTGATAGCTGCTTTAAATCTGCAGCTCTTTACATTTATAAGAGTCTGTTTAATTTCTTCCCTCGGGTGCTTTTGGTTCTCATCCAATTCTACTCTGTAGGCTCTTGTCTAACTAGTTACCTGACAGTTCTGATATTAAAGGGCCATGGAGCTTTTAAGAATACTCACCCATGGAGAAAATGTGTTTCTACATTTCTCCAGAATAGTACATGGACACATGAACATAATGCCCAACCAGGGAATTAGAGACGAGGCCAGAGAGGAGACCATAAATGTTTGTGTGAATCTGTGTCATAGGTATATTGTAATGGGGCAGGTCTTAATACCCAGGCTATTCTAGTACTTCTGCTGTTGAAAATCCAGAGATAATGAATTACTAATATATAATTTAATCATCTACCAATAAACTGCCAAAAGAATGTTTATGTATATGAAAAGCTGGTTCTAAAGTTCACTTGGAAATCAAAACATGCAAGAATATGAAGAATATTTTTGAGAAAGTGAGAGTAAAGGAACAAGAATGAGAGAAGAGAAAGAGAAAGGAGGGGTAAAAAGGGAATTTGACTTATCAAATACTAAGACTTATAATAATGTTAAACTAGAATGGTACTAGACAAAAAATAAATGAATTAATGGAACAGATTATTTTAGAAGCCTTGCAATAAAAGAAAATATACAAGGGAATATATTAAAATATGAGCGGCATTTCTTGTTATGGAAAAATTTGATTATTGAACAAATGTTGTATAGAACAACTAGATATACCTCTATAGGGAATTTTTATGCATACCCCCTTAATTTCTCATATAGAAAAATAAATTCAAGATGAAATTTGTTTGTAAAGAACATGAAACCACAGAAGCAATTAAAAAATAACATGAGATAATTTTAAAAAGTAAGTTTAGCATTGGGAAGTACATTCTAAATAAGATAAAAAACTAGAAATCATAAACATGTTAATATGACAATAAAAATTAAAGAAGAAATCTGTTTGGCAAAGCCAACAATACCAAACACAATAATGACAAATTTTTTAAATCTTGGAAAAAATATTTGCAACATGTTTAAAAATTAATATAGAAGAAGTTCCTACAAATCAATGGGACCAACAACACAATGTGAAAATGGGCAAAGAAATAGAAACTTCACAAAAAAAGAAATAAAATGGTTCTTAAGCATATAAAAGAATTCTTAGTCTTAATTTAGGGGAAAGGCATATTAAAACCTCATTAACATTATAATGCTCACTTATCTAATGTTCAAAGATAAAAAAGTTTAATAATTAAGAAAATATAAAGTCTTAACTGTTATTGTTAGGTGTATTAATTGGCAATGTATTTAGGGAATAAAATTCAGCATTATATTATATATCAAAATTTAAAATGCATGTTCTTTTTCCAAAGAATTCCCATTTTGGGAATTTATCTAGTGTATTCTTGCTCTTATGTGAAATGAGACTGTCACAGAGATATTTAGTGTTGTGATAAAAGAGGTACATAACAATGTGAGTGGCTATGAACGGGGGTCAATTAAATCATGTTATACACACAAAAGACACTACTAAATAGCTATTAAAAATAACAAGAGGGTTTATATATAACTCACATAGAAGGTTAAAATGATCATCATATGGACAGACAGATAAGCAAATAGATATAAATATGGATATAGCAAGGAAGAAACAGAAGATTATCTTTACTATTATTTGGATAAATAGTGAAAAAGAAAAGAAATGCAGACACACATATGTTTGCATATGGTGATTATCTCTGAAATTGACAACAGTGGTGGCTTCTTCAAAAGGAACAGGTGGCTGGGGGCTGGAATGAAAGAGAGGCCTATTTTTATATATACATATATATATATATACCCTTTTGTATAGTTTGTATCCGCTGCCATGGGAATGCTCTACCTTTCAAAATTTTTTCATTAATTAATGTTTAAGAGAAAGAAAATGAATTCTAAGGAGATGAATTTGTGTATTACTGCCAAATGTCAACTATGAATATGGAGACAAGTACAGAGGCTTTGTGCAAAATTAATTCTACGTTTAAACTCCTTTGGGAAACAGTGATTGAATAAGGATCCACATAGGTACTTGATTTGAAAGATTTTTTACCACTGGATTTTCTTGTATTCCTCTCTGAGTCCTTGTTTGTCCAGTAAGCCATTAGAGATGGAAGGGGAATGACTGGGTCAAGTCCTAAATGCACCTGAGCTGTTGTTTCTTCCTATGTGGGCAAGTAATCCTACATGGGAAACTGGCAGCTGTTTTCAAGGCTGGGATTCCAAAGGTGAAAGTGTATCATTGGAATTAAGAAGCATGCATAAGCCACAAGGTCAACACAGCGCCTGCTTTAGCTGTCAGCTACCATGCTGATAGAGTGAGCAGAAAGGCATCTTCCTCAGAGAAGCCTCCTTCTTCGAGTGTGGATTACTCTCCTTATTTACATGTGGGGTTTCCACAGCTCTGCTTCTTCTTAGTATCACCTAAGAGCCTTAACCCTGAATGGCAGGAGAGGAGAGGATGGAATTGGGAATGTGCTGATGAGGTGCAGGCCACGGCTTGACTTTCCCCATGTCCTGGAGGCTTTGAACAGCTTTGAACACCTGGGAAAGCTGGCACCTGAAGTTCCTTCCGGGCAATGTCACACCAGTTCACTTCATTGGGAGGGTCTAATATTGGAGGGATCTGATGTGGAAACTGAATAACAGCAGGTTCTAATTAATGATTTCCTCAGTACACTAGGAGTTTCTACACCGAAGAGCCTAGAAGATGAAGAGCAGTGGGGCAGTCGCAAGCACTCTGGTCCCTTCAACCTAGTAGGGATGCAGCTCTAGGCTGCTCTGTGCTCCACACAACTTGGTACATCCACACAGCATCCTTAGGGCTGTGTGTGTGTGTGTGTGTGTGTGTGTGTTGTATGTGTGTGTGTAAAGAGGCTGCAACATGTTCAACTGTGTCTACTACTTCCTCTGTTGTTTGCCTCCAGGAAAAGAAAAAGATGTCTCTTCTAACATAGATTTTCCCCCTGAGGAATAGAGACCAGGCCTAGGCAATAGCTTTAAGTCAGCCTTTTGGCTGTCAACACCTTTGATGTCTATTTTTGTACCTCACACTATGTAACTTTCCTGGTCCTGCTTTGAATTTTTCCTAAATCTTTTCTCCTTCCTTGCCTTCTGTTTCTTTCCCCTCTCCCATCAAAATGCAAGAGCCTTACCACCCATTTCTTCAGTGTCAAAGTTTTCAGAACAAATAAACATGTATGCTAATGCATAGCTAAAATTCTAATATATGTGCTAATGTTATACCTTCTTATACAACATATTTGCATTTAAATAGGGTTGTCTGGAGATTTGGTGATTTAACCTAAAGGAATTAAAATGTCTCACATTTGTATAGCACTTGGTGGATTACTTCAAAGAGGTGTTCACAAACAAGATTTCCCATGAGCCTCTAAGTCACCCTGAGGCAAAGAGGGCAAGCATTTTAATTTACATGTGCAACGCTGATAACTTGACACCCTGAGAAGTTTAGTAGCTGTCCCAGAGTCACACAGTAAATATCAAATGAGGGTCTGCTGACTTTTTTTTATTATTTGGTACACTGTAATTTTACATCAATATTGGGGTACAGAATATCAGAAAAATACATGCACACAACTCTTGGTGCCTTCCCCAATGGGTCTCCTCCTCGCTCACCCTCATCCTCACCCTCACCCCTCATATATTTCAGATTGGAATTGATAATTTTGTACATATTCATAGCATTATTTCTACTATTGCATTCTTTATGACTTCATACCTCCTCTCTTCCCTAATCCCCCACAGTTGCTCCCCTGCAGTCTCTGTTCATCTATCTGATAAGACTGCTATGCTTACTTAGTATAATATTCTTGAGTTCCTTCCATTTTCCTGAAAATGGTGTGATTTTCTTCTTCTCTATGGTTGAGTAAAATTCCATCGTGTGTATGTACATAAGTTTTGTGAAGCATTCATCCATTGATGGACACCTAGGCTGGTTCTATCACTTGGCTGTTGTAAATTAAGCTGCTATGAACATAAATATGCAAGTATCATGATAATATTCTGATTTCATTTCCTTTGGGAAGATGCCCAGGAGCACTATCGCTGGGTCATATGGTAGTTCCATTCCCAGTTTTCTGAGAAACCTCCACACTGATTTCCAAAGCGGCTGTACTAGTTTGCAGTCCCACCAACAGTGTAATAAGGTTCCTATTTCCCCACATCCTCACCAGCATTTATTATTATTTGTGTTCTTGATGATTGCCATCTTAACTGGAGTGAGATGGAGTCTCAGTGTAGTTTTAATTTGCATTTCCCTGATTGCTAATGATGTTGAACATTTTTTCATATATTTGTTGGCCATTTGTATTTCTTCCTTTCAAAAGATTCTACTCAGTTTGGTTGCCCACTTTTTATTGTTTTTTTAGTGTTAAGCTTTTTATGTTCTTTATATATTCTAAATATTATACATTTGTCAGATAGTGAAGATTTTCTCCCATTCTGTAGGCTCTCTCTGAACCTTGATGGTTTCCTTTGCTATGCAGAAGTTTTTTAATTTAATGCTATCCATTTCATTAATTCTTGTTTTAATTTCCTGAGCTTTCGAGGTCTTATTGAGGAAGTTTCTACTTGTACTTATTTGTTGGAGTGCTGTTCCTATATACTCTTCTAGCAGTTTCAAAGTTTCTGGTCTAATTTCTAGGTCTTTGAACCATCTTGAGTTGACTTTTGTGCAGGGTGAGAGGTTAGCATTTAATTCCATTTTTCTACATCTGAATAGCCAGTTTTCCCAACATCATTTGTTGAAAAGGCTGTCCTTTCTCCAGTGAGTGTCCTTGGAACCTTTATCAAAGATCAACTGGTTATAGATATGGGGCTTTGATTCTGATTCTTCTATTTTGCTTCATTGTTTATGTGTCTATTTTTGTGCTCATACCATGTTATTTTTATTACTATTGCTTTATAGTATTATTTGAAGTCAGGTATTGTGATGCCTCCAGCATGGTTCTTATTGCCAAGAATTGCTTTGGCTATTCTGGGTCTTTTCTTTTTCCATATGAATTTTATAACTGATTTCTCTAGGTCTGTGACAAATGGCAATGGTATTTTGATCGGATTGCACTGAATGTGTAGATCACTCTTGGTAGGATGGCCATTTTGATTATATTTATTCTGCCTATCCAAGAACATGGGAGGTCTTTCCATCTTCTAAAATCTTCAATTTCTTTCTTTGGAGATTTATAATTTTCATTATAGAGATCTTCCACCTCCTTGGTTAAATTTATTCCTTAGTATCTTATCTTTGTTGAAGTTATTGTGAATGGAGTTGTTTTCTGTATTTCCTTTTTCAGTGGATTCATGACTGGTGTAAAGAAATGCTAATGATTTCCATAGATTGATTTTGTATCCTGCTACTTTGCTGAAACAATTTATCAACTCTAGAAGTCTTTTTTTAATTTTTATTTCATTTATTGGTGCATTGTAGTTATACATTTTGATAACTGTCAGGGAATCAGAAGCATGCATGCACACATTGCTCATTTAGCCCTCCCTCAAATCCCACCCCATTCCCTCCCGCTTCCCTCCTTTCCATGCTCAGCAAATTGATTGACTCTGATAAGTTTGTGTATACACATCATGTGCATTAGTGTGTTTCCCTCTCCCCCCCTCCCATCTCCCTCAGTTAGGTCACCTTCTTTGCTCATCTAAAGTTTTCTCCTTCTTTGTCCAGAGTCCCTTCTAAGTCTCATTCTCCCTAGCTTCCACATATTAGGGAGAACATCCGACTTTTCACTCTTTGTGACCAACTAATCTCACTTAGCAAAATGTTCTCCAGTTCCCTCCATTTTCCTGCAAATGATGTAATTTTGTTCTTCTTTATGGCTGTGTAAAATTCCATTGTGTACATATCCCATAGTTTTGTGATCCATTCATCTGTTGATGGACACCTTGGCTGGTTCCAAAGTTTGGCAATTGTGAATTGTGCAGCCATAAACAGAGATACACATAGATTAGTCTGGTAGTTTGGTTTCAGTTTTTTTGTGTAGATGCCTAGAAGTGGTATTGCTGGGTCATAGGGTAGGTTTATTCCCATTCTTCTGAGGATCCTCCACACTGTTTTCCAAAGTGGTTGCACTAATTTGCAATCCCACCAACAGTGTATTAGAGTTCCTGCTTCTCCACATCCTCACCAGCATTTGTTTTTGTTTGTGTTTTTAATGATTGACATTCTAATTGGGGTTAGGTGAAATCTCAGGATAGTTTTGATTTGCATCTCTTTGATTGCTAATAATGTTGAACATTTTTCATACATGTATTGGCCATTTGTATTTCTTCTTCTGTGAAGTATCTATTTAGTTCACTTGCCCATTTTTTATTGGATTATTTTTTTATTTGGTGGTGATTTTTTAATGTTTTTAATTTTTTATTTCTATTTATTTATTTATATATTTATTTATTTAATTAATTTTTTTGCGGTACCGGGGATTGAACACAGGGGCTTTCTACCACCGCACTACACCCCCAGCCCTATCTTTTTATACTTTATTTTGAAACCGGGTCTCACGAAGTTGCAGACGGCCTTACTAGGTAGAGAGAGAGAGAGACAGGGAGAGAGAGAAAGAGAGAGAGAGAGAGACAGACAGAAAGAGAGAGCTGAGACTGGCCACGAACCCGAACCCGGATCCTCCGGTCTCCGCCTCCCAAAGTACTGGGATTACAAGCGTGCGCCACCACGCCTGGCTATAGTGGTGATTTTTTTAAGTTCTCTGTATATTCTAGATATTAGTGCTCTATCAGGGGAGTACCTGGCAAAAATCTTCTCCCATTCTGTCAGCTCTCTGTTGAGGTTCTTGATTGTTTCCTTTGCTGCACAAAAGCTCTTCAGTTTAATGCAATTCCACGTATTGATCCTCATTTTAATTTCCTGTGCCTTTGGGTTCTTGTTGAGGAAGTCTTTACCTGTGCCTATGTGTTGCAGTGTTGGATCTATGCCCTCTTCAAGTAGCTGCAAGGTCTCTTGTTTGATTTCTAGGTCTTTGATCCATCTTGAATTGACTCTTGTACAAGGTGAGAAAGTGGGGTTTATTTCTATTTTTCTGCATGTGGTTAGCAAGTTTTGCCAGCAAGTTTTGTTGAAAATGCTATCTTTTTTCCAGTGGAAGTTTTTAGCCCCTTTGTCAAAAATCAATTGGCTGTTGGTGTCTGGATTTGTTTGGGAATCTTCTATTCTGCTACATTGGTCTGTGTGTCTGCTTTTGTGCCAATACCATGCTGTTTTTATTACTATGGCTTTGTAGTATAGTTTGAAGTCAGGTATTGTGATGTCTCCTGCATGGTTCTTGTTACTGAGAACTACTTTGACTATTCTGGGTTTTTTGTTGTTCTAAATGAATTTAAGGACAGATCTTCCTATGTCAGTGAAGAATGACTTTGGTAATTTAATGGGTATTGCATTGTATGTGTAGATCACTTTTGGAAGAATGGCCATTTTGATGATATTTATTTTGCCTATGCAGGAGCATGGGAGATATTTCCATCTTCTTAGATCTTCAATTTCTTTTTCAGTGTTTTATAATTTTCCTTGTGGAGGTCTTTTACCTCCGTGGTTAGGTTTATCCCCAAGTATTTTATTATTTTGTGGGATATCATGAGTGGAAATGTCTTCTGGATTTCCTTTTCAGTGGATTTATGGTTGGCATACAGAAAAGCTTCTGATTTTTTAAGATTGATTTTGTATCCAGACACTGCTGAATTTGTTGATCAGTTCTAGAAGTTTTTCCCCATTCAGTATGATGTTGGCTGTGGGCCTATTGTATATTGCCTTTATGATGTTGAGGTATATTCCTTCTATTCTGATTCTCTGCAGTGTTCTTATAATGACTGGGTGTTGGATTTTGTCAAATGCTTTTTCAGCATCTATTAAAATGACCAGGTCATTTTTGTCTTTAGTTCTGTTTATGTGGTGATTACATGGATTGTTTTTCATATGTTGAACCAGCCTTGCATCCCTGGGATGAACCCGACTGGGTCATGATGTATGATTTTCATAATGTGGTTTTGAATATGCATTGCTAGTATTTTGTTTAGAAGTTTTGTGTCTAACTTCACCAACGATATAGATCTGTAGTTTACTTGAGCTGTCTTTATTTGGTTTTGGTATTAATGTGATGTTGGCTTCATAGAATGCATTTAGGAGAGTACCATTTCTATTTCACAGAATAGATTGAGGAGTATTGGGATTAGTTCTTCTATAAAGGTTTTATAAAATTTATCTGGGAAACTATCTCGACCTGGGCTTTTCTTTGATGGTAGGCTCTTTATTGCTGCTTCAATGTCTTTGATTGCTATTCATCAATTTAAATTTTCTATATCTTCTTGATTCAATTTAGGAAGGTTGTACGTGTCTAGAAATTTGTCAATTTCTTCTAGGTTTTCCCTTTTGTTGGAGTATAGTTTTTCAAAGTAGTTTCTGATAATCCTCTGGATTTCCGTACTGTCAGTAGTAATATCACCTTTTTCATCTTTTATTTTAGTAATTTGGGTTGATTCTCTCTTTCTTTTGGTTAGGTTGGCTAGTGGTTTATCTATCTTGTTTATTTTTTCAAGGAACCAGGTTTGGGTTTTGTTGATTTTTAGTATTGTTTTTTTATTCTCTACTTCATTGATTTCTGCTCTGATTTTAATAATTTCCTGTCTTCTACTGGCTTTGGGTTTAGACTGTTCCTGTTTTTCAAGGGCTTTGAGGTGTGTCATTAGGATATTTATTTGGTGATTTTCTGTTCTTCTTATGTGGGCACTCAGTGCTATGAATTTTCTTCTTAATACTGCCTTCAGGGTTTCCCAGAGATTTTGTTATGTTGTTTCTCTATTTTCATTTGTTTCTAGGAATTTCTTAATTTCTCCCCTTATTTCTTCTCTGACCCATTCCTCATTCAGCAGTGTTGTGTTCAGTCTCCACATGTTTATGAGGTTTCTTTGGGTCTTCTTATAGTTGATTTCTAGTTTCAATCCATTATGGTCTGAAAAGATGTAGGGGATTATGTCACATTTTTTGAACTTGCTAGTACTCACTTTGTGGCCTAGGATATGGTCTATTTTAGAGAAGGTTCCATGAGCAGCTGAAAAAAAGTAAATTCAGCTGTAGTTGGGTAGTATATTCTGTATGTGTCTACTAGGTCCATTTGGTTTATGGTGTTCCTTAGGTCTGAGGCATCTTTACTTTTTGTCTTTTTTTACCTTTTTTACCTTTTGTCTTGAAGATCGATCTAGTGGTATGAGAGGGGTGTTGAAGTCTCCCAATATTATTGTATTGGGATTGATGTGTGATTTAATGTCACAAAGAGTTTCTTTTATGAAAGTGGTTGCACTTATGTTTGGGGCATAAATGTTGACTATTGTATCCTCTTGCTGGATTGTTCCTTTTACCAGTAAGAAATGGCCTTGCCTCTTCTGATAAATTTAGGTTTGAAGTCTAATTTGTCTGATATCATAATTGCTACTCCTGCTTGTTTTCGAGTTCCATTAGCGTGGATTACATTGCTCCATCCCTTCGCCTATAGTTTGTGCGTATCTTTACTTGTAAGGTGTGTTTCTTGCAGGCAGCATATAGATGGATTGTGAGTTTTAATCCATTTTGCCACCTTATGTCTTTTGATGGGGAGTTGAGGCCATTTATATTCAGCGTGATTATTGAGAGATGGGTTTTAATTCCTAACATTTTGAGTTTTAATTTCTGTTCGAGGTAGTGTTTGTTCTTTGCCTAGTTGTTTGATGGAAATCACTGTTTCTCTGTTTCTGGCATGTCTTTATCATTTCTTCTTTGTAATTAATCACTTTGAGTATTTTCTCTAGTGCTGGTTTGAAAGACATAAAGTCTTTCAGCTTCTGTTTGTCATGGAATTTTTTATTTCCCTGTCAAATCTGATAGATATCTTTGCTGGGTAGATATATTTTGGCTGTAAGTTGTTTTCTTCCAGAGTTTGGAATATGTCGCCCCAGGCCCTCCTGGCTTTCATGACTTGGTTTGGAAGGTCGGGAGTGATTCTTATTGGTTTGCCTCTGAATGGTCTTTTTCTCTCGCTGCCTTTAAGATTCTCTCCTTGGCCTCTACATTAGTCAATTTGACTATTATGTGGTGTGGTGAACTTCTTCTCTGATATTGTTTATTAGGGGTTCTATATATTTCCTGTACCTGAGTGTCGACCTCTTTTTCTATGTTTGGAAAATTTTCTAATATTACTTCTCTGAATAGGTTATTGATTCCTTCGGTTTCAGCTCATATTCCCTCTTCTATGTATATTATTCTTAGGATTGCTCTTTTAAGTCTAGCTAAGATTCTTCAATGTCCAATTCATGCTCTCGAATTGTTTTTTCTAATTTATATACTATGCGTTCATTTCTGGAAAGGTCATCTTCTAAGAATGAGATTCTGTTTTCCATGTGGTCTAGTCTATTGTTGATGGTCTGTATTGATGCCTTCATTTCAATTATTGCATCCTTCACTTCCTTCAGAGCTTCTTTTTGATACCTGTTCAGGGTGCTGGATTCTTTATTTATTTGATCCTTCATTACTTTCAGGCTCTCTCTGAATTCTTTTCAGAAATCCTGTATCATTTCTACTATTAAAGTTCTGAATTGTCCTTCTGGCAATCTTTGCACTTCTGTGTTGGCGGGTTCTGTTGTGGGATTGTGGGAGCTCATTGTTTCTTTGCTATTCTTCCTTTTCATGATTTCAGGTTTCTTATGTTTATACCTTTGTTGCTTTTGGTAGCTCTCTCTCTCTCTCTGTAGATATTCTATGTCTAATCTCTCTCCCTTTATAGTTTCTTATCCTGGAGGTAGATAGTTGCTACTAGGTGAGCCTTAAAGGTGAATAGCCTTTACTAAATGGTTATTCTCACTTGCTCAGTATAATGTTCATTTGTAGGCCCAATTCTTGGTCTCCTTCAGTGATTGAAACCCTTGCCTGGTGCCTCTTATTACCTGTGCAGGCGACCAGTGCTGCTTTTGCCCCTCTCACTGCAAGTGTGGGTCTCCGTGGTCTCCACTTGGGCTGTCCCTATGTCTCTCTCTGTCTACACCTATGGTAGGTGTCACCAGCAGGGGGCCCTGGGTTTGTGGCTCTCTTTGCCTACAGAAGCAGCGGATGTCGCTTTGACCTGATTCTGGCAAACATGTAACTCCACATTTTCCACAAGAGGGCTGGTTTGTTCCAATTTTTGTCCAGGTACCACAACTGTATGTCTTGTGGCTATCCCTGTGGACTCTATAAGGGTCTTGCGAACTGCGGGCTGCAAGTCTGCCTCACCCAAATGTCATCAGGGACTGTCTGCTTATCCATGTGTGTACCACGTCCCACAGCAGACCCCACACTCCCACCTCTACTGGGGCAATCCACACAGCCTCAGACCCCACGAGTCACTATGGCCATGCTGGGTGGTCTCCCCCTGGGGAAGCTCATTGACTTATGGTCTCGTTGAGCGCTGCTCTTAATCTTGGGGGCGGGGGTTGGGGGTGGGCTCAGCCACTGCCGCAGGTTCTGGTCAGCCCTTTGGCCACTGGGGACTCTGACGAGCATGGATCGAACTGCTGCTCACTTTTGTCCCTGATGCTCTGCAGTTGCTGGTTTTATAACAGGTCCCTGGCTTCTTTGTTGGTGGCCTGCAGAAGTCGCAATGCCAGTAGCTGCCAGTGCGGTCTGACCAATATGGCGCCGCTGCTGCTTCTGCTGACGCAGCAGTTCGGGTCTGTGTTGCGCATGGAGCGAGTCGCTGCTCACCTTCACTGCTGCTATTCTGCAGTTGCTGGATTCACAACAGGTCATTGGAATCTCCATTGGTCTTGTGTGGAAGCCACAATGCTTGTAGCTTCCGGTAAGGTTCTGCCAAGATGGCACCACTTCAGCTGCTGTTGCCACCACCATTTGATCTCTTTTGAGTGTGGAGTGAGCTGCTGCTTGCTTTCGTCTCTGCTGATCTGCAGTTGAATTTACAACCTCTAGAAGTCTTCTGGTTGAGTTCATAGGATTTTCTAAGTAAAGGATCATGTCATCTGCAAACAAAGATAGTTTCAGTTCTTCTTTCCCTATTTGTATTCCTTTGATTCCTTTCTTCTGTCTCATTGATAGGCTAGAGTTTCAAGTATTATGTTGCATAGAAGTGGTGACAGTGAGCATCCTGTCTTGTTCCTGATCTTAAGGAAAATTCTGTCAGTTTTTCTCCATTCATAATGATGCTGGCTTTGGGTTTGTTGTATATGTCCTTTAGGGTATCAAGGTAGGTTTCTTCTATTCCTAATTTCCTCTGTGTTATCATGAAAGGGTGCTGGATTTTGTTAAATGCTTTTTCTGCATTTAATGAGATAGTCATGTGATTTTTGTCTTTAGGTCTATTAATGTGGTAAATTACATTTATTGATTTGCATGTATTGAACCAGGCTTGCATCCTGGAATGAAGCCTACTTGGTCATGATGAACTATTTTCTTGATGTAGTTTTGAAAGCAAATTGCTAATATTTTGTTTAGAATTTTTACATCTATGTTCATTGGTGATATTGTTCTGTATTTTTTTTCTCATGGTACCTTTATTTGGTTTGGGGATTAAGGTGATGCTGGCTTCATAGAATGAATTTGGTAGTTTTCCTTCTTTTTCTATTTCATGGAATAATTTGAGGAGCATTGGACTTTGTTCTTCTATGAAAGTCTTGTAGAATTCAGCTGGGAATCTGTCTGGGCCTGGACTTTTGTTTGATGAGAGGCCTTTTATTGCTGTTTTGATTTCTTTGCTCCTATTGATTTGTTTAGGTTTTCTCTGTCCTCCTGGTTCAGTTTAGGTAAGTTTTAGTTATCTAAGACTTTGTCAATTTCCTCTGGGTTTTTTAATTTTATTGGAGTATGTTTTTGAAGTAGTTTCTAATAATGTTTTGGGTTTCCACATTATCTGTGGTAATATCTCCATTTCCACCACATTACCTGTGGTGATAACTTCATTTCCTTGAGATTTGGGTCTGTTCTCTCTTTTTGTTAGGTTGGCTAAGGGCTTATTCGTTTTATTTATCCTTTCAAAACACCAGCTCTTTGTTGTTGTTGATCTTCTGGATTGTTTGTTTTCTTTTTTCTTTATATTTCACTAATTGCTGCTCTGATTTTGATTATTTCCCACCTTCTGCTGGCTTTGGGGTTAGTATGTTCCTTCTCTTCTTTTTTTTTTTTTTTTT
>PVJS01037965.1:0-12583 GCA_004027185.1 Glis glis
CGCGCGCCTACAATGACCCGGACCCTCACACACACACACAAGGGCTGCTCAGACCCTTGCGCACCAGGATGCACCCACCACCCATTCATTGCACACTCAGGCTTGGACACCTACCATCCCGCGCTGGGCACCCCCAGGCTGAGGGGGCTGGAGAACAAGGCAGACACGTTTGTTGTTCTTCTTAAGGGGCTTACATTCTAGTAGCAGAAGAAAAATAAATAAGCCAGGAAGGTGCCAGCTACTCATAAAGGCAGAGAATTAAAATAGGGCGACGGTCCGGGCAGGGGCTGCTCTAGCTGGGATGGTCTGAGTGGGGGCTGGGGGGCATTTGACCTGAGACCTCACGGTCCAGGTGGAAGGATGGGAGAAGAAAGACAACGGCCCTGAGGTGAGAATGGGCTCATGGGGGAGAGAGGACGGCAGAAATGAAGCCGGGGTGTCTGGAACCCAGGAGACAGGCAGAGTGGTGAGAGAGAGGGCCCATCGAGGGACGGGGAGAGACTGGTCATTGAAGGTCTTGGAAGGGTCGGGAATGTGGACTTTGTTTCAGTTTACATGAGAAATAACTGGGCGCTCTAATAGGCATGTAAGAGCAAGGGTAGGATTGGGGAGCCGCTGGGGAGCTGGTGCCGGGTGAAAGATGAGGCTGGTTTGGCTCCGCTGACAGTGTACATGGAGAAAAGTCAGGGGGTCACAGAGAGACTCCCTCGGGAGTCAAGTGCAGGAAGAGGAGCAGCTTGGGGCTGGGCAAGGGCTGGGGAGTTCTGTGTTGACTGTGTGACCTTTGAGGCGACCCCCTTCTGAGGCTGTGTGACATTGGGCATCCATGTGGACATAGGTGGGCCTTGGGCTGTGAGCCTGGAGTTCTGGGAAGGAGGCGGCTAGGGGCATGCCATTAATGCTCACTCAGCCCTTCTTTTAAACTTGTTTTGTTTTGAAACAAGGTTTCGCTAGGTTGATGAGAGTCTTGCTAAGCACAGAGAAGAGCCCAGGAGGCCTCTTGGCACTGCTCTGTGACAACTCTCTCTTCATCTGTGAATTGTCACCACAGGGCCTGGTTCAGCAAGGCCTGAGCTGTTTCCTTTCTGTTGGATAATCTGTGGGCGCCACATGATGGGAAAGGACTTCACGTTCTTTGGTCTCTGTGACTCACGTTATGTCACGGGGATGTTTGCACACCAGCCGCCATGTCCTGTTTCTTCTGGAGGGCAGAATGACCCCTTTTCGGTTGTTGACCTCAAAGGAGAAAGGAAAGCTCTAAAAGGATGATGTCAGAGCCATCTTCAAAAATGGCTCTCCATGATCCCGCCTCCTGGTATTCATGCCTAGGGTCATCCCCTTCCCTGGAGGGGCGGGGGATGACGAGGTGACCACGCCTCACCAAGGGATTACAGTCAAAGTGGTGGATGCCACTGTAGGATCAGGTTATAAAAGAAGGGGGTTTCGGTGTTGCTCACAGTCACCCATTTGCCCTGGTCAAGCCATCCACCAAGTTTCATGCTGTGCCCAGCTCTATGGAGGGGCCACAGACAGGAACCTATTGAATT
The DNA here is from genome assembly GCA_004027185.1 of Glis glis. Lineage (NCBI taxonomy): Eukaryota > Metazoa > Chordata > Mammalia > Rodentia > Gliridae > Glis > Glis glis. The sequence goes on from PVJS01037965.1 coordinate 1,548, forward strand.
GCACGGCTCCAGGAATAGCCGGGAGCTGAGGCCCTTAGATCAAGATCCTTGAGAAAATCCTCCCCCCCCACCCCACGACAGTTGACCCGGCTGACACCTGACTTCAGTCCTGCCAGAGACTCTGAGCTCTCGCTCCAACTAAGCTCTGCTCTGATCTAGACACTGTGAGATGATAAAGGTTTTGAGGTAGGATAGGAAAAATAAAAGCCATAGGTGGAAAGAAGACAAACAGGGAAAAAAAGGAAGACTGCAGCTTTAAATCTAAAAACTCCATGATGACCCTTATCTTCACCCTACAAGGTCTGTTTTCCTGAGGCAAACATCCCTAAAAGGCCCATCTATCTCCCCACCTAAAGTGTCTAAGATGTTGGGTAAACAAAGGATCCGGAAGGAGTAGCTGACACTTGGTCAAGCCCGGCTCCGCAGCCACCCACCAATCAGCTGTCAGGAATCTGAGGATTTTGAGGAAAACCAGACCTCCATCTGTGCTGCGCACCCTTACCTACCCCCTCACAGGGGTCTCCTACAAAAGAAGCCCTGTGAGACCCCAAGTGTACGCCTCTATCACTCAGAGACCCCAATGCACCCCTCTCTCACTCTGAGACCCCAATGCACCCCTCTCTCACTCTGAGACCCCAAGTGTACCCCTTTCTCACTCTGAGACCCCAATGCACCCTTCTCTCACTCTGAGACCCCAATGCACCCCTCTCTCACTCTGATGTAATTTGAGCCACAGAGATCAAAGACATGCTCAGAATTCAGGATTGCCAGAGGAAATACAGGATTCCTAGTTAAATGTGAATTTCAGGTAAGCAACACTGTACAGACATCCTTTTGCTAAAAAATTATTTGATGTTTCAGTGAAATGGACATTTAACTGGACACACTATTTGTTATCTCTGCCCAATCTGGCAGCCTTGTCTAAAATTACATCACTCTGGTCCAGGGAAGATGGGTCCAAAGAGGCAGTTGGAAGCAGAGGCCCAGGAGGCGGGTCCAGAATGAATTGAAATGCCAAGTTCATGATCCCACCAAAGACCACCAGGAGCTGATTGTGATGCAAAGCACACGAGGGTCCTTTATTCAAGCTCGAGCTTGGGCTCCTAACGTGCACCAACGCAGTGGTCACAGGGAGAAGCCCTTGCTCTCCGAGAACAAAGCTTTTATCTCTTAAGGAGGCAGCCCACCCCACCTTTACATTGATAGGGTAGTTTAAAACATCAGCTTGTTGGCGTTCCCTGGTTGGTTTAATTTTCGCGCCTTAGGTAGGGGTCATCATCAGGGAAGCCTTAACCTTATATGGTGACCTTTTAGCTGATTGGTCGGGCCCGCAGTACCTTTCTCAGCAATGTCTAGGATGGGTGGGGGGCCTGCTGACTCTGGTCAGAGTAGCCTTGCCCAGATCAAATTATCTGGAGTTCTAAACCCAGGTGTGCTTGACACCAATTGGCTGTTTCTAGGGGTTGCTAGGGACAGGATCAGATTAGCATACTTAATGGTTTCTACAGGGTCTGGGGCAACAGGCTATAGAAACTTAACTTCTAGAAAACAGATACTCAGGCCTATTCTACTTAAAGCTTTAACTAAAGCCTGTCATGGCTTCACTTTGGTTCTTCAGAATCATACTGCAGGGGTGCGGCTTCAGCCCAGGCCCAGCAACTATAAAGTTTAGATGGGTGAGGAAAGAGGGTCCCGCTGGAGCCCTGGGTTAGGGACAGAAGAAGGGGGCAGACCCTGCACATTTAGAGTTGGTTTTGTAACTGCATTATACTTTTGAGATCTTAATTACTAATTCTCGTTCTCTCCCTCTCTCTGCCATCTACACCTCCTCCAGCATTCCTTATATATCTTCTCTTTCTCATTTCTATCTGTTGCTCTTATCACCATCTGATACACTACATATCTGTTTTTAATTATTTGTTTTTGTGGTACTGGGGATTGAACCCAGGAGAGTTCTACCACCCCAGCTCTATTTTATTTTTTAGTTGAAATAGAGTCTCACTAGGTTACTGAGAGTCTTGCTACGTTGTCGAGGCTGACCTCGAACCTGTGATCCTCCTGTCTTAGCCTCCCAAGTACTGGGATTACAAGCGTGAGCCACCACACCGGGCTTCTGTTTTTAAGGTAAAACAAGAATAGAATGCTTTACTAAAAATAGTCATAAATGGCACATTAAAGAATAGGGTATGTTTGAGGGTCTAGTGGTGTTGGGTTATATGGGGACAAAGAAAGTACAGCTCGACAGCAAGGAACAGGCTTTATTCAGAGATAAAACCTGGAAGGAGGCAAGGGACTGGGAGAGAGTCCACGAGTGTCAGGAGCCCGCTTCCTTACAGACTTGGGGCCTTTTATGGGGCGTTAGGAGGGAGGGAGAGCAAAGCAGTCCTGTATTCCTCCAACTGGTGGGCTTGACACCAGGCTGGAGCAGGTGAATTTATGGGGTTGGGGGTGGAGGGATGGTTAGGGTCGGTTCTTTTTACTTTTGTACCTTTCTTGTGCCCCTTTGTTCTCAGTCTCCTCTGGTAAGATCTCGCGGCCACACAGTTCTCACAGTTCCCACAAATGGCACATACCTGAAATTCCAGTACTTGGGAGGTTGAGGCAGGAAGACTGCAGGTTTTGAGGCCAGCCTCAGCAACTTAGTGAGACCCTCAGCCCCTGGGTTCAATCCCTAGTAACCCCCCAGGTATACACACAGTATGAACCTGCTTCAAACATAAAAACAAAAAAAAAGAAAGGAAGCCAGTGAAACCAATGTTTTCCTTTCCGGGGTTCTTGTCTACAAAGTGTGAAGAATGACACTCACAGACAACAGAAAGGTGAGCAGGGGGTTTATTGTAAAGAGAACGGGGAAGGGAAAAAGAGGCAGGACACCCTTGCGGCAATGGGGACCCTGGAGTCTCGCAGCTGCCTTCTGGACACTACTTGGGAGTAGCCCGAGCCACACACCATCAATTGCAAACAGCTTTCCCCCAAAGTCCATGCGATCTGCTGAAGAGAGGTGCAGGCCACCCCTAGGGTCCTCGGTTGTCCTCGATGGCCAGCGAGTATCTTCTGGTCACTACCCAGGAGTTGCCCGGGCAGAGTGCCATCAATAGGACAGCGTTTTCTCTCAAAGCCAACACAACCTGCGAGAGAGAGGAAAGCTCCCAAAAGGGAGGGGCTCCCGAGTGGGAAAACTGACTAGAGAGTAAGGTCTAGGGGTTGATATACTTCTGAGTTTCCTTTTCCAGTTGGAGTCTCAGAGGCAGTTTCCTGGGATTTGTACAGTGTCCTTCTTGGAGTCTCCTTCTCTCGGTTGGGGTTCCAGACGCTGTTTCCTGGACTTTCCTGGGATTGCTTATCAGCAGGAACAGTTGGAGTTTTGTGAAGCTCTGGTCATTATCACTTGTCATTTGGGGGTCTTTTCAGGAGTTTTGGAAATTAGTTAGCATCTATTGCCTCTCAGGAAATAAAGTTTTCCACCGTGGCCCTCCGGCCCTATCTGCCTACTTCTTTCTACCTCCTTACCAGTACTTGGGAGGCAGAGACAGGAGGATGGCAGATTTGAGGCCAGCTTCAACAACTTAGTGCGGCCCTCAACAACATAGTGAGACCCTGTTTCAAAATAAAAAATAAAATAGGGCTGGGGGGGTATAGCTCAGAGGTAGAATGCCCCTGGGTTCAATCCCTAGTAACCCCCCAAGTACACACACACAAGAAGAAGAAGGAAAGGAACACAATATGTTAAAAGTAATACTTTTTAAATCAAGATTTAAAGAAACAAAAACCTAGTTACACTTGGTATTTTTTTTAGATAAAGGTTGATTTCTTAAAAAAAAACAGTTGTACTGAAGTATAATTGGCATGCAATTAGCAGCACGTATTTGAAGTGTACAGTTGACAAATCTTCACCTCTATATACACTTGCGAAACCATCCTCCCATCAAGATAAGGTGCATGTCTATTATCCCTGACCCACTGCATATCTTATTTATTGGTTTAGTGTATCTTCCTCACTAAAATGAAGCTCCATGAGCAGGAGCCTCAAAACCTGCCTGAGCAGAAAGAGAGAGGAAGGGCCCGGGACAAGACATTGTTCCCAAGGGCAGGCCCCCAAAGACTGGCTCCCTCCAGCTAAGCCCCCACCTCCTCCAGTCTCCACAGCCTCCCATTCAGCGGTGAGTCCATTCAGCTGTGAATCCATTGATGCACTAATCCAGGGACAAGGGCGGAACCCTCCTGATCCAATCACTCCCCCAGAGCCCCACCTCTGAACATGGCTGCACTGGGGATTGAACCTTCAACATATGAGGCTCAGGAGGATCGTCCAGATGCAAACCTTGGGAACAATCTTCAACCAATGGCTGCCGGAGGGTGGCATGTAAGTGCCCAGCTCCCTGGCCCATGGGTCCAAGGCATGAGCTCTCTAAGCCGGTTCCTGTCCCCCAGCAAGGCTGAGCTCCAGTTGCCAGGGTGGAAACCAGCTTGCCCACCCACCTTTCACTGGCTGCCTTCCTGTCCCTAACCCTCACTCCTCTCCTGGTGTTTCTTGGGATGACAGCCCAAATAAACCATGTACACTGGGACCTGCCTTTCACTATCTGTTTCTGGGTGTATCCAAACAGAGAGTCACTACCACCTGCCCTCAGTCCTCAGCTCATCACTTCCTTTCCTTGCTTCCTTCCAGCCCTCAGAGACCCAGTGCCCTGGCTCCCTGCCCCACCAGCCAGGCTTTCACCTCCTGAGTCATCTCCTTTTCTTATTCAGAGCCTCTCAGATCTCCACTCTTATCTCGAGCTACCTTTACCCTGCTAAACAATAGGAGTCAGCTTCACTCCTTCACCCTTTGGCGGGCCAAAATAAATAAATAAAAAGAAAAGGCAATATTTAAATATAGTTACTGTTCCTTTTAGTTGCAGGGGTGTGGGGAAGCAGAAACACCTCCTGCCTGGCTGACAGCTAGTGGGGGAAGTAGAAATCAATCAAATAGTGAATCAAAACAGAGGGAATCTGGCCGGGCGTGGTGGCGCACGCTTGTAATCCCAGTACTTTGGGAGGCGGAGACTGGAGGATCCGGGTTCACAGCCAGCCTCAGCTACTTAGTGAGGCCCTCCGCAACTTCACAAGACCCGGTTTCAAAATAAAGTATAAAAAATAGGGCCAAGGGTGTAGTGCGGAGGTAGAACGCCCCTGCGTTCAATCCCCGGTACCACAAAAAACAAAAAAACAAAAAAACAAAAAAAAACAAAGAGGGAATCTGTATACCGGGCATGGTAGCCCATGCCTGGAATTGTAGTACTTGGCTGAGTACTACAGTAGGCTGAGACAAGAGGATCACAGGTTTGAGGCCAGTCTCAGCGACTTAGCCAGACCCTCAGCAACTTAGCAAGACCCTGTTTCAAAATAAAAAGGGCTGGGGTGTAGCTCAGAGGTAGAATGACGCTGGGTTCAATCCCCAGTACAAAAAAAAAAAAAAAAGAAAGAAAAGAAAAGGAATCTGCGACAGCATCTAATGAGATTCCCAGGGACACTGGAGCTTATAAAAGTTGGATTTTCTCTCCTTGAGAGGTCAGGAAGGGCTTCCCCGAGGAAGTGCCATTTGAGCCAAGAATGGAAGGCTGCTTACATGGTAGGTTACAAAAGGAGGAAGAGCACTTCTAGCAGAGGAACTAGCAGGTGCAAAGGCCCCATGACAAGACAGAACACGGCAAGAGCTTGCAGGAAGGTGAGTGTCTGCAGAGCAGAGAGCAGGGAGAGTTTGGCGGGAGAAGGGGCTGGAAGATGATGCAGGGGCTCCATGCAGGGCGGGTCTTTATCTTAAGCATAGTGGGGAGCCATCGAAAGATTTTAACTGAGTATAAAGACCCAGAACCAGTCTGACCATGGCTAGCCTGGCTGTTTAAGTATGTTTGCACGGTAGATTTCTAAAGCAGAGTTCAGATGGATTTGGTAACCATGGAGATGGCTATGTGGACACTAACAATTATGATAATGAAGCCACACACTTGAGAAACTGGGTGTTATAAATAGAACTGGTCTGGGTGAGCTCTGAGTAGTCCAGGCTGGTGAAAGGTGCTGGAGACCACGTTAGGCCGACACAAAGGGTCTGATGTTTGAGAAGGAACCTGCTGTGTGTGTGAATGAAACCCAGGGACTATGGAGTGGAGGACATTGGTGTCATAGCAACCCTAGGACCAAAGGGCCTTTCTTCAGTATTTCAAACTGGGCCCCAATGACTGTGGGGAAGGGGCGGGAGGAAAGCAAACATGTGAAGAGCATTTGCTGTCCCACAGGCACTCGCCATCGACAGCTCATTTCATTCTTTTTTTTTTTTTTTTGCGGTACCGGGGATTGAACCCAGGGGCGTTCTACCTCCGCGCTACACCCCCGGCCCTATTTTTTATATTTTATTTTGAAACTGGGTCTCACAAAGTTGCGGAGGGCCTCACTAAGGAGAGAGAGAGAGAGAGAGAGAGAGAGAGAGAGAGGAGAGAGAAACAGGGATTGAGAGAGAGAGAGCTGAGGCTGGCCGCGAACCCGGATCCTCCGGTCTTCACCTCCCAAAGTACTGGGATTACAAGCGTGCGCCACCATGCCCGGCTTCGACAGCTCATTTCATTCTAATGAGCACCTGTCAAAGCAGAATTCTGAAGATGCGGACCCTGGAACTGAGAAATGATGTTGGTGGCTGGGTCACACGGAGTGCCAGGTGCTATGGCTGCTTCCCCAGTAGCTATGCCCAGCCCCCTTCCTTGCTTGTAGAGCACGGTCTCTATCTATGGAGGCTGAAAGTCCCAGCCCCTCACCTGTCTGGTTTTCTCTGTGGCTAAGGCGAAGTTACGCGGGCCAGCCGTGGCCATGTCCTACAGGGGAAGTCGGCTGGGAAGAAGACGGACTTCCAGTCAAGGGCTTTCTCCCCAGTACAGAGAGGTGTGCAGGAAGTGGTATACATGTGTCTTCATCTGATGTATGGAATTTGGTGGCCACCTGTGGCGATACAGTGACAAAGGTAAGGGACGGAAACAACATACTGAGGCTGGTGGGGCAGAAAGATGGAAAGATCCTGGGTCCTTGGTCTCATAAAGTGACTGAACGTAGACACTGGGGACCCCTACCTCTTGAAATATTGCAAGATAATAAACGAACTTATAGTTTATGCTAACTAGTTAGTTGACCAATTTGTTGCTCCCAGCTTAAAATATCAACACTGCTTCAGAGTCTACTTACCGTCTCCCAATATCTTTCCTCTCCTACTTCCTTTCAATAGTAATCCCCCCCAATTCCAGCTGAGCCCCTGGCTGCCTTGATTTAAAAAAAAATCCCAGCTTCCTCTGCAGCTTCATGAGTTCTGTGCCCAAGACCTGGCAAATAGGATGAGTGGAATTACTGTTCGGGGCTTTGGGTCAATCCCTTAGCGACTTGCTCTGTACTTCCTGGTCCTCATACCTCTTCTTGCTGAGTGGGGAGGGTAACAAGTGGAACAGACTTAGAGAAGGAAGCAAGGAAGCAACAGATCTGGATTGTTATATAAGAGATATAAACATCTCTCTTTTTTTTTTTTGCGGTACAGGAGATTGAACCCAGGGACGTTCTACCTCCGAGCTACACCCCCGGCCCTATTTTTTATTCTTTATTTTGAAACCGGGTCTCATGAAGTTGCGGAGGGTCTCACTAAGTAGCTGAGGCTGGCCGCGAACCCGGATCCTCCGGTCTCCGCCTCCCAAGTACTGGGATTACAAGCGTGCGCCACCACGCCCGGCTCAACATCTCTTTTATTTAATCGGCCATTTTTAGGTTACTGTGTCACAGGAGTTTACCCTGTCCCCTAAGTAATGCAGTAACCCAAACACCCAGGTAGGATGTCAGGGTCCTTGTTTCAAGCCGCACAATAGGTGTGGAGCCGAGCGTCCCTAAACGTCTTCCACGAGGGGCGCCGATGTTTTCCGGAAGAGCCGAAAAATTGGGAGACTGTCCCCAAAGGCGACCGCGAGCGTCACCGAGGTCTCCCAGAGAGCGCCGACGAGTGGGGAGGAGCGGCTTTCCGAGAGTTGCCGAGCACTTACGGAGATAGCCGAGGAGCTGGGAGGCGGGCCACGAGAGCCGCTCCGGAGAGGCGCCGAAGGCTCGGGAGGCGGAACCTTTCCCACGGGGCGGAAGTGTCGGAGGGGAGGTGTTGAGTGGCGGAGCGGGCGGAAGTGCCGCCGGCAGCTTCCGGAAAGAGTCGAAAGGCTCGGGGCGGCCCACCTTGGGTGCAGGCATGGCCGAGGCTGGCGAGGAGCCGGCCCCGGAGGCTGAGGCGCTGGCCGCCGCCCGGGAGCGGAGCAGCCGCTTCTTGAGCGGCCTGGAGCTGCTGAAGCAGGGCGCCGAGGCGCGCGTGTTCCGCGGCCACTTCCAGGGCCGCGCCGCGGTGGTGAAGCACCGCTTCCCCAAGGGCTACCGGCACCCGGCGCTGGAGGCGCGACTCGGCCGGCGGCGGACGGTGCAGGAGGCCCGCGCGCTGCTCCGCTGCCGCCGCGCAGGTGAGGCGGGCCGGATCCCCGGCCTGGGTGATGGCGGGGAGGGACTCTCCCGCCTCCGTGCCTCCGTTTACCCAAGTCAGTCCGTTCGTACAGTCTGCCTCGGCCTTCCTTTAGGAGGTCATATTCATTCACTCTTGCATTCATTCATTCTTAAGAAGCCACACGCGCTTGCCCCGGAGCCTTCCGCCTGGTCCACATCTCGGCACCGCTACAATTGCTCAGCATTGAACATGTTGTTTAGCCTCCCGCGCGGCGGTTTCCCCATTTGTGCCCTTTCCATTTCTCATCATTATCTCTAAATTCATCCGTTTTAAGAAGCAGTTTTAAAAAGCGCCAGTCGTGGTGGCCCAGGCCTGTAATCTCAGTACTTGGGAGGCTGAGACAGAAGGATCGCAAGTTCAAGGCCAGTCTCAGCAAGTTAGTGAGACCCTCAGCAACTTAGCGAGACCCCGTTTCAAAATAAAAAATAAAATAGGGCTGGGGTGTAGCTCAGAGGCAGAATGCCCCTGGGTTCAATCCCCAGTACCAAACGAAAAGAAAAAAAGTAACGGATGCAGTTACAAGTACTTACCTTGTAGCTAGGCTCTCTGGGTTCATATGCTAACTGCGCTGCTTCATATGTAGCCTTTCAACAGGTCAACCTCTCCCCCTGGTTCCTCACTGGTGAAGTGGATGTCATAGTAGAGGTATCCATCTTACAGGGATGTCGTGACCATTAGATGATGTATATATACCATAGGTTATGTTTGAATGTATGCCTGGCTCATGGCACTCAATAAATGTCAGGTTTCATTAAATCGCTTATTTATTGTCATTAAAGAACCTGATGGTGTGCCACCATCAGAAACCCTGTCCTCAGATGGGAAACTGAAGCTCAGAGAGGGGAATTAGCTTGCCCAAGCTTACACAATTAGTAAGTGGTCCATCCCTCTGACTCAGGAACACTGTTTACACTTAACTGCTTTTTTTTTACAATGAGATTTTTTTTAGACACCTGTAATGTATCGGGACATTATTAGATGCTGGGACATCTGGGGAATTCTGCAGTGAACGAGCAGGCGCATCGCCTCTGCTACCCTTCAGAGAGTTAATGACATTATTTGTGTGTTCATGTTGTCTCTTTTTACCCTGTCTATGATGTAAGTCCTATTAAACAGGGTGCTGTGCCTTCCTTGTTCATTACTGTATCACCATTGACATATCTCCAGTTTCTAGAAGTATTCTAAGCATGGTTGACATTCAATAGAGATTCACTGACTGAGTTTATTAGAGGTATTGTCATGTTATAGTAGCAGAAACGGAGGCTTAGTAAAGTTAATGTTACTTTAAGGTGGCCCAACTAATATGGAAGGGGACTGGGATTTGGAATCCTGTCCTCTCTAAGCCCATACTTGGCCTCCTGTTTGTGTCCTTGTCAGGTAAAAACTGCCCTGATTGGGCCACTTCCCCTTCTGGCTCTCTGTTCTGTTCTGTTCTGTTCTGTTTTGTTTCCTAGGGAGTAAGTGTGACAAATGAAATCCAGCCATAAAGGGTGACTTGGGAAGGGAGGCTTTGGTACCTCCAAACTTAGCTATGGATGGCCTCGGGCATAGTCCTGCAGGGATTGATCAGGGCAAACTTCCAGATAAGTTGCACCATGTTCTTCAGCATTCCTAAATCTTTTTTTTTTAATTTCCATCAAACCTTATTTTTATTTTTTATCTTATTTTTAACATGCTTTTATTGGTGCATTGTAGTCTCATGTCACAATGAATATCAATTTGATATTAACATGCATGCACACAGCTCTTAGTGTCCTCCCCCCTTCCCCCCATATGGAGTGCCGAGAATGACGTTGGTATAGTATCATAGTTGAGTGAGATTAGCCAATCACAAAAAGAGAAGGGTCATATGTTATCATTAATATGCTCAACCTAAATCATCTTTTTTTGATATAGTCTGAAAAACTTTCTCAGTCTTTGAAAATTAAGCCTACCATCAAAAAGAATTCAGCCCAGTAACCACTTATGTGTTGATTTCAGGAATATCTGCCCCAGTTGTCTTTTTTGTGGACTATGCTTCCAACTGTTTGTATATGGAAGAAATTGAAGGCTCAGTGACTGTTCGAGATTATATCCAATCCACTCTGGAGACTGAAAAAACTCCCGAAAGCCTCTTCAGCTTAGCCAAGACGATCGGGCAGGTTCTGGCTAGAATGCACGACGAGGACCTCATTCATGGCGACCTTACCACCTCCAACATGCTTCTGAAACCCCCGCTGGAACAGCTGAACATCGTGCTCATAGACTTTGGGCTGAGTTTCATTTCGGGACTTCCAGAAGATAAGGGCGTAGACCTCTACGTCCTCGAGAAAGCCTTCCTCAGTACCCACCCCAACACTGAGACTGTGTTTGAAGCCTTTCTGAAGAGCTACTCTACCTCCTCTAAAATGTCCAGGCCAGTGCTAAAAAAATTAGATGAAGTGCGCCTGAGAGGAAGAAAGAGGTCCATGGTTGGGTAGAAGAACGTGTCTGACAGCCACACCGTTAAGCTCCT
>PVJS01037966.1:6253-19743 GCA_004027185.1 Glis glis
TATGAACATCATACATGCACACATTGCACATTTAGCCCTCCCTCCAATCCCACCCTATTCCCTCCCCCTTCCCTCCCTTTCATGCTCCAGATAGTGATTGAGTCTTATAGGTTTGTGTATGTACATCATGTGCTATAGTGTGTTTCCCTCCACTCCCCGCCCAACTCCCTCAGTTAGGTCACCTTCTTTGTCCATCTAAGGATTTCTTCTTCTTCCTTTCTAAGTCCTTTCTACGTCCCATTCTATCTAGCTCCCACAGATTAGGGGGAACATCCGATTTTTTACTCTCTTTATTGTGCAACTTCTTGAAATCATTCAGGTTTCAACATCTCTCCTGGGATGATTTTCCATGTCAGAATAAAACTATCACTCTGAGCTATATTATGATGTGAGACTATAAGGCACCAATAAAAGTATATAAAAAAGAATAAAAAATAGATATCACCAATCCTCCCTGCCATATACTTTTTTGTCATATCACTAACATAGTTTTCTTCCTGGAAGTCATCATTAACTAAAATTATCTTGCCTATCTGTTGGTGTATTGACTGAATATTCTGTTAGGTTGTAAATTCCTTGATAGCAGAGAAACCTTGTCTCTCTATATTGAGTGTAGAGATAAAAATAAACATGTTAGCTTTAAGGGATCTTGGCACATGATTGATCTGAGTTGCAGTATTAAGGTGAAGTATGGAAAAATATTATATAAACACAAAATAAACTGAAAGTGGATTTTATGTAATATTAGGTGGAATATTTTGGATTTGTTATAGACAACAGGAAAGTTGTCTTTAACATCTTACTTTAAATTCTGAAAAATAACCCTATTTGAATAATTTACAAAGCTTTAATTCCCATGGACTGTAGAATACAATTATTGAGTGTTAAACATGACAAGTAAGTCTATTTCAAAGGACATATAGGGTAATGAGTATTTGCTTATCTATAAATATGTTCTATTTTAATTATATGGGTAAATAACAAGAAAATATTTTAAAATGTAAAAACAATTTCTCTGTGCCTCTGTGAAGTATCATTTTTAAAAATCACTTTTATATTTTGTCTATTGAGAGATTCTATTCTGTTTCTGCCTCAGAGACATAAAAGGCAATTTGGCCTTTACTTCAGGGATTTATAATAGATGTTTGCAATAAAGCAATTCAACCATAAAACATACCCGCTAAAAGGGTGGTTAAATGACTGTTGTATAAGCTCCCTGACTTTTCTTTTCAAGTTATCATAACATTTTCAACTTTAACAACACAATCACTATTAGGCAATTACTTAGAAAGTCTCATTTCTTCTGGATATTTTTAAGAAAGGAGGAATTATTCTGCTTAGTAATTGGGAAGAAGTTATTCCACATGCCTGCTCAGAATAGACATTTAAAACAATAACGTTTAAGAAGAAAAAGGTGATACAATTGACTTAGAACAATGTGAAAAGAAAACAATGAATGAAACAGGAACTTACATGATATATATTACAGTTGAAGAAAGGTTTTTTTTCCCTTGTATTCAGCTATAAGCAGAAGGAGCAATTCTTGTTAAGACATATATACTTGCCAATAGTATACAAATAGGTAGATGCATGGATAGGTATATGGATAACTAGGTCGAAAGGCAGTTAGAGAGATATTATGTCTAACTAAATAGTAATATCTAGTTGGGCATGGTGGCACAACAGACAGGAGGATCACAGAATTGAGGTTAGCCTCAGCAACTTAGCAAGACATTCAGCAACTTAGTGAGACCCTGTTTCAAAATAAAATAAAATAAAAAGGGCTGGGGGTATAGCTCAGAGGAAGAATGACCCTGGGTTCAATCTCCAGTACCACAAAAATTTAATAATAATATACAATATTTATTAAATTATCACTTTGTATTAAAATTTAGCATTTAGTTTTGAATGAATATAAACCATGCATATACATGCAGCACAAACATGACAATACAGTATGAGATTAATGAAGTTGTCAAAAACTGAAACAAAAATCTAAACTTATAAAAATACGAATCTTTATCACAACATAATATATAATTCCAGAGCTAAAAGTCATGTAATTTTTATCTGCGTTAATCACTGAACTTTACAACAAAAGATACAAAGTCACATACATGCTAAAATGCAAACTTATTGGCAAGATGAAGGTGAAATAGAAACCAAGCTATTTACAGAAAAGCATTAATAAAATAAGGGATTTTTAAATGTAACAAATTATCAAAATTTATCCTATAGTAAAAGTATAGCTAGTTAATATAACTTATTTGATTTTTTATTTGTTAACAATGGAACATATGAGTATATGTCTGTATTTTTAACCATGTATTCTACAAGATTTTAAACATTTTTTTTTAATTTTAGCTACTACTTTAACTTTTGAATACCAAGATAGCTTGATAGCAAACACAGAGTTTGGGTAAACCACAAAACCTGGGATTAATTTTACAGTGTGATTTTATAATTCTGCCTGCCTAAATGTAGAGAAAATACAAACAAGAATTTATGATTAGTAATATTTAAAATGGCTGTTCGTGACCTTAGTAGTTTGTTCTTAATCGAACTGTATTGTTTAACTTACAGTAACCCTCTTGTGAAGAGAAGTTTGCGTGCTTGTAATTACTATTTTAGGCAGGCCATTGGAACATACTAGAGATTATCGTTGCAGGTTTTTAGAGAACTAATCACTAGAAATCTGAGGAGACTGACACTTTGGGGTAGTACAGAGTTGTGGGATCATGTTATTTACTCTTCCTTTCCCTGCCCTATTCATACCAGTAGCTTTTGTTTTCTGTTGATGGATGGTAGGAGTAGAATACACTGAGAGTTTCCCTTGATTGTTCTTTTAAGTTCTTTGTTGACAATAATTTATATCCCAATAAGCAGAACTTTGGTATAGGGTATTCCACTTAAAGTGGTATAATTTAAAAAGTTATCTAATTTTAGAAATAAAATCCAAAAACAAAATCAGCAATTGTCTGATGTTTCTTATAATTAATTCACATTATGAATACTGTCGTAGTACTTTTTTATTGTTGTATTACATTAAATAATATATATAAACCCACTAATATATATATTATATATATCATTGTGATATATTTGTACATGTGCATAACTTCATTTGCTCTATTTCAACCCTAGTATTTCCACTTTGCCTTTCCTCCTTACTCTCCCTGATTCCATTCTTGTATGTTACTGGTTTTACTTCTATTTTCATGAGTTTTCTTTTTTATTCCTTTTTTCTTTCTAGCTTCCACATATGAAACTCATACAACCCTGGACTTTATTATTATTATTTTTTTGTGGTACTGGGGATTGAACCCAGGGGCATTCTACCTCTGAGCTACACCCCAAGCCCTATTTTTTAGTCTTTATTTTGAAACAGGGTCTCACTAAGTTGCAGAGGGCCTCACTAAGCAGGAGTGGAATAGCTGAGTCACATTGTAGTTCTATTCCTAGTCTTTTGAAGAACCGCCACACTGATTTTCATAATGGTTATACTAATTTACAATCCCACCAACAGTGTATAGGTGTTCCTTTTTCTCCACATCCTCTCAGCATTTATTATTTGTATTCTTGATAATTGTCATTCTAACTGGACTGAGATGGCATCTCAATGTAGTATTAAATTGCATTTCCCTGATTTCTAAAGATGTTGAACATTTTTCCCTATATTTGTTTGCTATTTGTATTGGTTCTTTTGAGAAATACCTGTTTAGTTCATTGCCCATTTATTTATTGGATTATTATTATTATTTTTTTTTTGCGGTACTGGGGATTGAACCCTGGGGCGTTCTACCTCCTCGTTATGCCCCCGGCCGTATTTTTTATACTTTATTTTGAAACCGGGTCTCACGAAGTTGTGGAGGGCCTCACTAAGGAGAGAGAGAGAGAGAGAGAGAGAGAGAGAGAGAGAGAGAGAAAGAGAGAGAGAGAGAGAAACAGGGAGAGAGAGAGAAATCGGAGGCTGGCCGCGAACCCGGATCCTCTGGTCTCCGCCTCCCAAAGTACTGGGATTACAAGCGTGCGCCACCACGCCCGGCTTATTGGATTACTTTTTGGTGTTGGGTTTTTTTTTGTTCTTTATATATTTTGGATATTAATCCTGTCAGAGGAGTAATTGGCAATTTTTCCCCATTCTGTAGGTTCTTGCTTCACATTATTAATTGTTTCCTTTGCTGTGCAGAAGCTTTCCAATTTGATGCCATCTCGTTTATTGATTATTGAAAGTACCTTTAATGAAATATTATTTTAAATAATAGACACTTCAACAATTATGAGATACAAAGACCATGATAATGAAGATTCTGCTGTGCTAATAGAAATAAAAGTGGGAAAATTATTCTTTTTCACCAAGGAAATAGATAAAAATAAGTTAAACAAAAAGGTATTACCTATACAAAATATATGCCAAACATTTCCACAAAAACAAATATTATGTACATAATTTTCTTTTTATTGTGTGTAAATGGATAATCAATATTACTGGGTACAATGTATATATAATTACTATTGAATTTCTACTGCAAACTATAAAATAAACATATTCTTGATGGGCTTTATTAGAAACAAAAAAGCAAAACTGATATGAACAGAAATGTACAAGCCTATCTTTTCGTGGGGGATCAGGTATGATAAACATATCTCAGTATATTTTTAAAAATTATACTCATGGGTCATAAGAAAAACAATATTCTTTTTTGTCAGTAAAATAAATTACAAATTAATAAACTAAACCCTACTCCACCGCTCAGTAAATAATACTACCTAAATATAGTAAACAGTACTATACTATTTTATATAGTCAATTTACACAATTTACATGTATAGTGCTGTGTTGATCAGAGAAAGCTGATGAATGATAAAAATATTTATTTTATCTTTATAAAAGAACTACTGTGGGGTACTGGTTAGAATGAGGGGAGAAGAGGAAAGAGATTCTTTTGAGAGAAGAAAATAATTAATAAGAACCTGAGAGAGAAGATGGGAAATAAAGAAATATCATGCTATTGTTGAATAAAATACATACTATAGAAAAAAATGATGGTATTTTTTGGTGCAGAATGAATTCTTGGAGTTGATGAAGTTAAAATTGTCTTTACAAGCTAGATTTCCTATAAAGATCAACTCCTTTGTGTGTGTGTGTGTGTGTGTGTGTGTGTGTGTGTGTGTAATCTACTTACCTATAACTGATAATTTTCAAAATTCTTTTCATGATACCTTCTCTGCTCCTCTTGAAGCACATATGAAAAAGACAAAAGATGGCATAAAAATAACATTCAAACTATTTAAAACTAAAAGGGGCCTTATCAATTTCCTAGGTTCTATGATACCTCAGGAAGGTACATTGACACATTAAATCAGTTTCATTGATCATGTCATTATATCCTACTACTTGGTTTATTATTATTTTTTGTGGCACTGGGGATTGAACCCAGAGGCATTCTACCTCTGAGCTACATCCCCAGACCTATTTTATTTTATTTATTTGGAAGCAGGGTCTCACTAGGTTGATGAGAGTCTCACTACTTGCTGAGACTGTCCTTTAACCTGTGATCCACCTGTCTTAGCCTCCCAAGTATAGGGATTACAAGTGTGTGCCACCATACCAGCTGTACTTGTTGTATTTTATAGTACATAGCTGCATGATATATATATATATATATATATTTTTTTTTTTTTTTTTTTTTTTTCGGTACCAGGGAGTGAACCCAGGGACGTTCTACCTCTGTGCTACACCCCCGGCCCTATTTTTTATTCTTTATTTTGAAACCTGATCTCACGAAGTTGCGGAGGGCCTCAGTAAGTATATATATAGAGAGACAGGGAGAGAGAGAGAGAGAAAGAGAGAGAGAGAGAGAGAGAGAGAGAGCTGAGGCTGGCCGCGAACCCGGATCCTCCGGTCTCCGTCTCCCAAAGTACTGGGATTACAAGCGTGCGCCACCACGCCCGGCATGATATATTTTTCATTCATATTGAAATCAAACATATACTGTTTAAAGATCTATTTTCACTTATTGTCATAAAATCAGACATGAAAAGTGAATATAAAATTATGTATTTGCACAATATACATATATATATATATATAATTTGAGTACATGACTTCATTCTAGAAGGAAAGTGTGTGTAAAAAAATAGATGAAAAGATAGATGAATGTATTCTAGAATATATTATCTTCCCTTAATAATTCAGGCAGAAAATAATATTCCAATAGAACTAAATTATAAGCACACAATGTACTGAATACAAATCAGGGAGTAGAAAAACAGGCTTTATACACTAAATTGATCATGTACACTAGTCCCTGGTTTAAGGTTCAAAACCAGATTTGGCCTCTTCACCCAAAAAACATTCAAGCAAATTTCAAAAATAAAAACTGAAATTGAATTAGATGTAGTGGTTAAAGAATATAGTTGAGGTTAGAAAATCTGGGCTTAAATTTCTGAAACATCAATGAGAATATCGGTGGGTCATTGGCATTTATTTGTGAAGTACCTATTCCATATCAGTAAGGTCTTTGACCTCTGGTAACTTAATTTACTTCTATGTGTCACATTGCCTTTATAAAACAGGAATTGCAAATTGAGGACCAAGGTTTTTTCTTCTTGGATTGTTTCTTTAAAATCCTATTTCTTCAAGGAGAAGCTGATCTAAATGTGCCCGAGTGATGTCAGAAATTATCCTGATGACAAGCATCACTTTTCTGATATAAGAAAACCCTGCCCTGCTCTGTTTTAAAGGTGAGATGTACAAGTGATTCTTTCTCTTGGTAGTCATTTTTGCAACAACCTCCAAAGAGAATTATGCAAATCACAAAAGGAAGTATGTGTAAACTCAATAATCATATGTATTATATTCATAGGCTATAGTGTGAATTAATCATGGCTACACATTGTTGTATTCTATGAATTATCCTGAACAAATTTCAGGATGAGTCAATATTGAGATAGACTTAGCACATTAAAATGCATGATTTTGAAATAAAATAGTGTGTGGAATTTTATTTTTATTAATTAATTATTAAATTTCCCTAGGGAGGTACAGGAGTGATAGGAAGAAAAAAGGGGAAGGAAGAGGGGAGGAAGAAAGCAGAGGAAGCCAGGTATACAAATATGAATATACATGGAATTGCCACTGTAAAATGCTAATTAACTTTCCTTATAAATAAGGGGAAAGAGATTTTATGGTTATATGTTTTCAATAATTTCAAAGGACAGAGATAACTTAATCAAGAACCTGGCCTTTGAAAATTCCTTTCATAGTGCATAATTATTTTTTATTTATTTATTTATTTATTTATTTATTTATTTATTTATTTATTTATTTGCGGTACCAGGAATTGAACTCAGGGGCGTTCTACCTCCGCGCTACACTCCCGGCCCTAATTTTTATACTTTATTTTGAAACTGGGTCTCACGAAGTTCCGGAGGGCCTCACTAAGTAGAGAGCGAGAGAGACAGGAAGAGAGAGAGAGGGAGAGAGAGGGAGAGAGCTGAGGCTGGCGGTGAACCCGGATCCTCCGGTCTCCGCCTCCCAAAGTACTGGGATTACAAGTGTGCGCCACCATGCCCGGCCCATAGTGCATAATTAAAATGCTTCCTCTTATCAATGCTCAAATGTAGAAAGGAAAGAGGCATGTCTCCTACGTTCAATATAGTGATCTCTCACATGGATAAGACACAGATTTCATAAGTAATCACTGAAATTTGAAATAGTCCACTCAGAGTCAGGCCACTTAAAAGATAATAATAATAAATAGTTATGATGATGATGATGATATAGAATCCAGTTCTTCCATAGGTAACATAAGTTTATCAGTGGAAAAATCCATGAGAAATTACTGATGATCAGCCTAAAGAAAAATCATCACTGTGCTTATTGTAGGTCAGATAGCAGCAAATGTGGGAAGGTGGTTGCTCTCTAGGAAAATTTCACAGATCCAGGAGTCTTAACTTGGATTTTAAAAAGACAATCAGAAGATGTTAGTTTGATAAGAATTTCTGAATTCATTAGTGTTTGGTCCTGACTTGGAATACAGGTTTATTAAACCCATATTTAAATCCCATTCTATAACTAGGCAGACAGAACTGTTAGGGGCAATCTATGTTTTGTCAAATCACCACTGTGTTAGCTTTCTGTTGCTATGACAAAACACCTGGGATAATGAACTTATAAGAAAGGAAGATTTATTTTCACTCACGGTTTCAGAGGTTTCAGTTCATGGTCACTTAGCCCCATTGCTTTGGCCTGTGGTGAAACAGTGCATCATGGCAGGAGTGTTGGGGGAGGATGTCTGCTGTTCACCTCAGAGTAGCCAGGAAGTGAAAAAGAAAAGAAGGGGATGGATCCTAATGTCCCACTGAAGCTCATGCCCCCAGTAATCCAACTTCCTTCCACAAGGACCCACCTCCTAAATGCTCCACCACCTTCCAGGAGTGCCTCAGGCCGATGACCAAGACTTTAGCATATAGGTCTTTGGGAGACATTTAAGATTTAAACCACAACAACCATGAAAGAAAATGATCATAAACCTGATACAAAATCCAAAATTCCTTGGCAATTTTATAAAATAGGTCTAATACCAAAATAATCAGTTTCAATTGAAGAATTATCTCACTATTATAAGCAAGTTGGCTTCATTAGGTAGAGACTCAAGGGATCCCTGTGTGTAATTGAGAGTCCTAGTCTGTTGGCAAGATTCTAACCAAATCATAGTGAAATCTCCACTCATAAAACCACATGGCCAGATCTAACAGAAATATACTTGCATTCACAGTAGGGTTCATTAGCTTTCTGCAGCAAGGGAGGATGCATGCCACAAATACATGACGCATTTCAGAAGGGATGAGTAGGGAGAGTGCTCTCATAGGCTCTGACCTGGTGGTGAGTGATCCCAATGAAGGATCAGGAAAATAGGGTCCATTTTGGACAAAGTGTTGTTCTAAAAGAAGGGCAGATCATCAATTGGGTATCTTAGTAACCTTAGTTCAAAACGTGGAAGCAAACAATTAGGGGTGGGGATGTTATTTGCACAACATTAATACTCTTCTACAAGAATGCTGCAGTTCTGTGTGACTTTTATTGTGTTCTGTTAGAGACATTTTCTGTTGTCCTGTCCTTTTCCCTCTGGAAAGGTTAATGATCTTTAAAAACATCAGGAGGGCTGATTTCAGTCTCTCAAACCAAACCACTTTTGCACAAAGGTGGTTGGGAGAAAGAGTGTAAACTTGAGAAGTACAACCCTGACCTGATATCATCTCTCTTACTCTCTCACTCTCTCTCTCTCTCTCTCTCTCTCTCTCTCTCTCTGCCTCTCCAACATCCAATCTGACCTTTATACACAACCAGCTTGAACTTTGCCCTACTGGCAAAACTTCTTACATGGCAGTCTAAGGTTTCATATTTTAATGATTTTTTTTCTAACTAAGGATTGAATCCAGGGGCATTCTACCTTTTTATCTTTTATCGTGAAAGAGGGTCTCACTAAGTTGTTGAAACTGGCCTCAAACCTGGGATCCTCTTGTTTCAGCTTCACAAATACTGAGATTACAGGTATGCACCACCATGGCCAGCTAGTGTCCCAAGAGTCCAGATGTGTAAACATCTGTACTCTTAAAGAGATAATGGAGCCCAGTCAAATTCAAGAAAGAGGGGGAAGAAACCCTATCTCTTTGTGGGAGTATTTGTATAAGATTTTTGGCCACATTAATATGCTGTATATAGCTAAAAGTTGAAAGATAATATGCAAATTTTTGTCCTTCACATTAGTATATTCAACAGGCATTCTCTTCATTGAAACAATAAAAAAAGAACAGAAAAAACATTTGTAAAATGACTTTTAGTCAGACATTGTATTACCCCAGGATTATTAAGGGTTCTATGTTAAATCAATACAGTTTCCAAGAATAGCATTAACTAAAACTATGCAATCTTAGAACAAATAAGGAAAATCATTTGGACTAATTATTCTGGAAAAGAAAAAAAAATTGGAGATATCTTTTTTTTTACTGATTGAAAGCAATAAAATTTGTTTTCCTATTCCAATAAAAATATCAGTAATAGATGATCTCTATAGTTAATTTTCTCAATTACATTTAATCCCCAGTGAGAATGCACATATGCACATGACACAGCATTCTCTCATAGAGTCACCCTCCATATCTGAGGGTTTCACACCCATGGTCAACCACTTGTGGGCCAAAAAATATATGGAAAAAATTGCGCCCATACTACACTTGAACAGACTGTTTTCTTGTCATTATTTCCCACAGAATACATATAACAACTATTTTCGTAGCATTTACATTATAGGTGGTATTATAAGTAACTGAGAGCTAATTTTAAGGAAGATGTGAATAGGTTATATGAAAATACCATGTCATTTTATATAAGGGACTTGAGCTTCCATGGATTTTGATTTATACAGATTTTGGTATCTGTGATGAGTTCTGAAACCAATCCCCATGGATACTGGGGGACAATTGTATATGGATTTTGAAATAATCACTTGATATTGAGGTTTTGTATATATTCTTAACAAAACTATTGAGTAATAAAAATGACTATTTCACTCTATTATGTTAAGCCCAGCATAAATTCCAAAAGCCAAAGGCCATTGGTCTTGGAAGATAACTATTAATATAATAATATATATAATACTTATGTATATTATATATATAATAATAGTTATAATAGCTCTAATATAATAGTTAGCTAGAGCCCTCTAGCTCTAGCTTTTTCTTCATCAACATTTAATGGAAAGCAGGGATAAATAGCATAACCCAGTAATGTATACACAATTACTCTATCTTTACTGTTAGAACCCAAGGGTGTTCTACCACTGAGCTATATCCCCAGCCCTATTTTATTTTTTTATTTTGAAACAGGGTCTCACTAAGTTGCTGAGGGCCTTGTTAAATTGGGTAGGTTGGCCTGAACCTGTGATCCTCCTGTCTCAATTTCCCAAGTACTGGTAATACAGACTTATGCCACCGTGCTCTGCTCAGGAATAGTATTTTTGAGAGATTATTGTACATATTCTGCCATGGTGCTTAAAATCAGTCACTCTCTGCTTTCACAGGTAATCACTATGGAAAACTGAAGGGGGTTTTAAATTTGGTACACCCAAATTTCAAAACTAAAAATCATATGAATAAGGGAAATAAAGTATCTTATAATAGCAAGAAGTCAACTTTTAAAATGATTTTATATGGCTGGGCCTGGTGACGCACACCTGTAATCCTAGTACTTGGGAGGCTGAGACAGGAGGATCACAGGTTCGAGGACAGTCTTGGCAACTAGTGAGACTCTCATCAACCTAGCAAGACTGTTTCAAAATAAAAATTTAAAAATAGGGCTGGGGGTGTAGCTTGGTGGTAAAATGTCCCTGGGTTCAATTTCTAGTACACCACACACACAAAAATAAATAAAAATAAAATGGTTTTATACATAAGCATTTGCAATGCTTTTCAGATATTCTACACTTTAGGAATACAACATTTTGTATTTGTGTTATGATATAGATTATTGAATTAATACACCCTACATTTTTATCCTCTAACTATCTTGAATAATTTGATTCTCAAAAATGACAGTGATTCAAATTATTCCCTTTTCAACTCTACTATTGAATAAAATTAGTCAATTTCACTGTGTAGAACTCACTCTACCAATTATCAAGGTCCACATAATTTCCTAACCTTCTTCCCAACTCATAAAGCACTTCCTACTGTTCTTCAAGTCAAATCCTAAAGCCACAATAAGATAAAAGTTGACCTGATTTATTTTCTCTAAGATGGTATTTTTTTAAAGAATCATAAATATGACTTGATTTGCATAAGATTCCTAGTCATTTTCTGATCCTGTTATCATTTCTTTCCAGGGGAATAAAGTGTTATAATCCTATTAATGAGTTTGGAAGTCAAATATATGTGTGTGTGTATATATAGATATGCATATATGCATGTATGTGTGTCCACATATTGGAATATGTCTCTGGGCTATCACATACCCTGTTGATTTTTTTGCCAACATTCTATTTTTCAGGATACCAAAGTTATATATATATTTTAATCAAGTAAGGACAATGTGATTATGTGAATTCATGTTATAATAAAATTCTATTTTCCCACTATCAAAAAAATCATAAACATATTTCAGCAGAATCATCTTTATCTTGAACCTGTAAAATTATCAATTTTTTTGAAAACTGATCATCTCATCCATGTTTCAGTGACACTTGAACCATCACAGAGTGTTGGAGATTTTTTGTTGTGGTTCCACATCTAAAACACTAGGGTTTTAAGCTTTCTCTGACCTGTTTATAAATAACGAAGACTGGGGGCCTGCAGCCTGCTCTCTCTCTCTTTTTTCTTTATCAACATTTAATGGAAAGCGGGGAGGGAAGGGAGAATGCATGCTGTTAGCTATTATCTTTACAAATGACTTGTTAGCCTTTTATTTGTCTGCTCATGCTTCAAACACTCAAAGGACATTTTCAGAATCCCCGTAGATGAGGTTCAATCCTGAAATGACGTGACAGGCTGTATCTTCCTTAAGAGATTTTGACATGATATTAAGCCATAGTTACAAGCCAATGCTTGAATGGGGAGCCCTGGGGAAATCTTTCAGCACTTGGAACACAGCGTTTACAGCAGGAGGCAGGTGTCTGCGCCAGTGAAGCAAACAACAATATCATATATTTAGTATCGAAAATGGAAGCAAAACTACTGACTCTTTACCACTGGGGAACAATGGAAAAAGTTGAATGAGGAAAAAAATCATCTTTAGGGACCCCTGAAAATGTTAATTTACTGACAGTATGAAATATACTTTCATCACGGTAGGTGCGCTCAGAACCAGGTGCTGCTCTCAGTGCTGTCTTTGAATTTATGTGTTTTCTTTGCAGTGAGAGGATGTGAAGCAGCTGTCCTGTCCATGTGGACAGCAAGCAAAGAGCTTTTAATTAGCAATAAGAGGGCTGTTAATTTCTTTTGGGATCTCTCTCTCTCTCTCTCTCTTGTCTCTCTGTTCTCTTTGTACTTTCACTACACTCCTAGCATGAGTTTCTACGTGTCCCCAAAAGCACAAAGAAAAATCAAGGGAGCCACATATTAATGGCTGGTTCAGGGCAGGGTCTGTGTACTGTTGATGAATAAATTTAAAAGCATAGATATGTTTTTTTTATGAAAATGAAGTCCACAACCAAGGTAATTAGTATCTTGAACATTCTTTTTCTAATAATAATATGTGATAAATTAAGAGGTAAAATGTATCTACTGACAAATGGGATTTTTTTCTCATCATATTAACTTAGCATATACTTCTCTGTGCTTTTCATGTAAATGGTGCACACATCTCAGTTATTAATTGATAGATCCATAGTCATTAACATTATTCACCCTACCTGAATGATAGTAATACATATATATGTAACTATATGTATATATGTTATATATATATATATATATATATATATATATAA
>PVJS01037967.1:0-19639 GCA_004027185.1 Glis glis
TTAGAAGATGGAAAGATCTTCCCTGCTCTTGGATAGGCAGAATAAACATCATCAAAATGGCCATCCTGCCAAAAATGATCTACAGAATCAATGCAATCCCTATCAAAATACCAACATCATTTTTCTCAGAGCTAGAAAAATCAGTCATTAATTTCATATGGAGAAACAAAAGACCCAGAATAGCGAAAGCAATTCTCAGGAATAAGAACCATGCAGGAGGTATCACAATTCCTAACTTCAAATTATACTACAAAGCTATAGTAATAAAATCAGCATGGTACTGGCACAAAAACAGGCACATATACCAGTGGAACAGAATAGAAGATACAGAAACAAGTCCACAAACTTATAGCCAATTGATTTTTGACAAAGGCGCCAAACACATACGTTGGAGAAAGGACAGTCTTTTCAACAAATGGTGCTGGGAAAACTGGTTATCTACCTGTAGAAAAACAACCATTTTTTATGGAAATGGATGAGGTCTTCAATGATGAAATTACTCTCAGATGAAGACATATCCATTTCAAATTAGAGATTAAAATCCAAATCTCATTTTATACACATTTTGTGCTCTTTGTATGGCTTTGCAGGTCTATGAATGACTGAGAGATCTGAGACTATGCAAAGTGTTCTTAATTATGGACAAGAAAAATTATGATTTTCCATTATCTTTAAAAATCTGACAAATATTCAAATACCTATTATCGTTACAAATGGAATGAAAAACAGTAAAACTAATATTTATTTATTTATTATACTGGGTCTTAGCCTGTTTGTGCTACTATAAGAAAACTCTCAAAGATTGGTAGTTTATAAACAAAAGAAATTTATTTTTTGCAATTCTGGAAACATGGGAAGTCCAATGTCAAGTCACCTGCAGGTTCAGTGTGTGAGGAAGTCAGCTCTCTCTACTTCTAAGACGCTGCCTTATTGCTGTGTCTTCACATGACAGGAGGCAGGAGAGTAAAGAGAGCCAAACCCTGTGCAAAGCCTATTTATAAGGGCCTGAACTCCATTCAAAAGGGAGGAGTCCTCATGGCTTAATCACATCCTAAAAGCTCTGCCTCTTTATGTTATTGTTTTGGGAATTGTGTCTCAACATGAATTTTAGAGGGGACACAAACTTTCAAACCACAGCCTACTGTAATTTGCAACATTCAAATAATTGAGAATTAATGTATTTTATTCCTTAACAAAAACCTAGAGGGGTCGCTTGACTAGTGCTTGCCCTGTTCTTCTCATCATAATAAGTAACAATATGAGGCGACTGCATTCTCTATGCTTTAGTGAATTGTCATGCTACTTTCTAAGTTTGGATCAGCTTTCAAAATTTCAATTTTGTTCTTGCAATGTTGTAAAATATTTTTGAGAGGTCAACTTATGTGGAGTATTTTCCTGGCATCATTTCCTCTGGGACATGTTAATCTTTTCTGTCACAACCACTAGCCTCATTTATGTGAATAAGTTTGCCTTAAGTTCTTCTGCCTGTATAAATAGATATATAATATTTATAGTAATAATGTAATACATAATATATTATATTTATAATAATGTATATATGTATACACACATATCTATCTATCTATACATACCTTGTGCAAAGCCTATTCATAAGAGATTATTTATACATATATATAAATATATGTATATATATAGTATTTCAAACAAACCAGTGTTAATATTCCTAAAGCCATCTATTTCTTCAAAAGTCCATTTATATTCAATTCAAATTTCATTTCTAGTTTTACCTTTGTTGGCCAATTCTCTTCGGGGATCAATTTCTGTGCAATGTCATGTGGTGTATTACTAGGACACAAGGAGACAACCCCACTACATGCTTTGCTGTTAGTATAGGAACTGAATGACATATGAGCAATGGCCACCTCTGAGTAGATTTAGAAAGAAATGACATAATTGGTCATTGATCATAATGGGCATCTGTTATTTATGTAGTGATTTGTGGACTGAAGAGTTAGGAATAAAATTTGTATTGTATATAATTTGCTCACAGTTGATAAGCTGTGGTATTTTAAGCTTGAATTGTATTGCTGGGAATTGGTATTATTTAACAAAATCATGGTAACTAAGTTTCAGGCATATTGAACTATACATAAAAAGACTGTCTGTGTGTATGTAAAGTTTACCTACTTATAGAATAACCAAAACTAAATCTTGGAATCTCTGTGCTTTTGGTAAACAAGTCAGTATTGAATATCAGCTTTATTTAAAAGATATATCTGTGATATACCAAGGTCAATGTCTTCCAAATTGAGCTCATTTACATTTTTTTCTGCTTTAAGATCAAATATGGCTGGGCATGGTGGCACATGCCTCTAATCCCAATACTTGGGAGGCTGAGATAGGAGGATCACAAGTTCGAGGCCAGTCTCAGTATTGGTGAAACTCTCATCAACATAGTAAGACCCTGTATCAAAATAAAAATAAAATAGGGCTGGGGGTGTAACTCAAAGGTAGAATGCTCCTGGGTTCAATCCCTAGTACCACAAAAAAGGATTAAATATGTAATCTTCAACATATTTTTGATATATTTGATATTTGATAATTCAAAATTGAAGTTGTCCTTTGTGGATTAAAGTAAAAACTCCCCAAGTTCAAGTTTAGTTGAATAAACTGAGTAATAAAATGCAGAATAAAGAACTTCTGCCGGGTGTGGTGGCGCACTCTTGTAATCCCAGTACTTTGGGAGGCGGAGACCGGAGGATCCGGGTTCGCGGCCAGACTCAGCTCTCTCTCTCTCTCTCTCTCTCTCTCTCTCTCTCTCTCTTTCTCTCCCTGTCTCTCTCTCTCTACTTAGTGAGGCCCTCCGCAACTTCGTGAGACCCGGTTTCAAAATAAAGTATAAAAAGTAGGGCCGGGGCTGTGGCGCGGAGGTAGAACGCCCCTGGGTTCAATCCCCAGTACTGTAAAAAAAAAAAAAAAAGAACTTCTTTATAATTCACTCAGCCCATAGTCAGGTTCATATAGTGCTTATGCAGTCCAGTTTGGTGTCCTTTGCCTGCGAATAGTCACAGAAAAATTATGATGCCTTTGATTTTCTGAAACCAGTGGAGTGCTGGTATGCATGAGGGATCAACAAACACATTTACTTCACTGAAAATATAGGTTAGATCTGATTTTCAGCTCAGTATGATTCTATTTCCTCTCCTTACTTTTGCAAAAAAAGGTACAAACAAAATCTACCTATTTTATATTAATTGCCATGTATGGAGCTATAAAGTAAAAAAAAATCCAATAGGTAATTTCCACTAAAATAATTTCTGGATAAAATAAATTTCCAAAGTATATCTTTCTTTCATTTATGGTATCAAGTAGAATACAAATTTATGTATGAATTTAATCCCAGAATTCTTCATTTGATATGAATAGCAACTTAATAAATATCCAAAGCCTTCATTTTCAGTGGCAGAATTCTATACATTCTCCACAAATAAAACTCAGTTTTCAGCATATAGTTTCAGAAGCATCAATTTTCTCTTTTTTTCCTTTAATTAATTTACTTATTTATTGCATGTCACAGTTTTCTGTAAAACTTGAGGGTAATGAATAAATAAAGCAGAAAATCTCAGGGCAAAAACAGAAAGTACATTTTGGGGGGTGTTGAACCCAGGGGCATTCTACCTCCCTAGCCCAGTTTTATTTCTTATTTGGAAACAGGGTCTGGCTAGGTTGCTAAGGACCTCGGTAAGTTGCCAAGGCTGGCTTTGAATCAGCAATCCTCCTGTCTCAGCCTTCCAAGTACTAGGATTACAAGTGTGTGCCACCACGCCAAGCAAAGTACATTTCTTAATGATTGTCTATACAAAACTTTCTACTATAAATTCAAAATCAGAGTCTGTTTGGGAACTCTGTTTATTGTAGATTTATACCACTTTAATATGACAGTTTACCTGGTAGTACTCAAGATTAGGAAAATTGAGAATTTACCAATCAATAATCAAGATAAGTATTTCACTCTGAAATTTAGAAATTATTTATTTTCACCACTTCTGACCCTCTAGTCAGTAATAATCCATGATGAAATATTTTGAATGAAAATTCTAATTCTGTATTGAAAGTTAATGAATATGAAGTCCCATCTTTTATCATTATTATTATTATTATTATTGTACTGAGGATTGATTCCAGGGGAATTTTACCTCTGAGCTACACTGCAGCCCTATTTGATTTTTACTTTGAAACAGGGTCTAAGTTGCTGAGTTTGGCCTCAATCCTGTGGTCCTCCTTCCTGTCTTAGCCTGAAATTCTACCTTTTAAATTAGAATCAGTTCTAAGTTCCTTGCATATTAGAATGCAAAATTATTTATGGCATTGGCTTTCAATACTTTACATGTGGTTCATTTCCTGGTGTTTGAATTCTAGTGCATAGAATATAGAAGCAGTTTAGTTCTGTTAAAAGTTAAAAATACATTAAAAAATAGAATGCACAGGCCCTCGATATTATTGAGCTATAATTTTTAAAGTTAAATGTATTTGAAAATAGATTTCAACCATTTCCGCTTTTAATAGGTGCTACTCTGCTTTACAAGAAATCACAGTAGAAAGTGAATAGTTTCTTTATTTTTTCAAATCATGGCAATCCTTAATTAAAGGTGATACCTGTGCATATGCACAGTGGTGGCATATGTCTGTAATCCCAGTACTTGGGAGGCTGAAACAGGAGGATAGTAGGTTTGAAGCCAGCCTCAGCAATTTAGCGAGAGACTCTCAACAACTTAATGAGACCCTGTTTCCAAATTAAAAAATAAATTTGGTCTGGGGGTGCAGCTCAGAGATAGAATGTCCCTGGGTTCAATCCCCAGCACCACAAATACACACAAAATGAGATGCAGAAGATGGTTGTCCTTAATTAGCAAAGTCTTCATTCTTTAGATATCTTCTGTTTATATTCTATTTTCAAATGCTACAGACACATTTTGGCCTAACGATACATTTAACCTTTAAAGATGCCTTGACTTCAGGCTAGCATTAGTAACTTTTAAAGTCTTCACTAATAAATCAAAAGTTTTCTTTACTTGCTCTCAAGGCAATTCTATGTTTCCACCAGGTACAAAGTTAGAAAATCTCTTGTGGGTAGGTCAGCTCTAAAATAGGTAACACTTTTTTTGTGTTTCAAGCATTGAATTGGACAGGACAATTAGTATTGACATTGAGCATGTGAGCTCTACAACCTAAATGCATGGATCTAAAGTCCAGCTCCAGCACTTGGTATCTGTGAGGCCACAGATAGTTACTTACCTATCAATACTTGGATCCTCTCATTTGTAAATTATAGGTGATGGAAGCATCTACAAGGGTAATTTTTTAAAATTTTTATTGGTGCATTGTAATCATATATCATAATGAAGTTCAGAGTGATAGAGACAGGTGGACTTTAAAGAGATGATGAGAAACTGTTCGTTACACATTATGCCTGAAACATGCCAGCTACTGCTCTTGCGGAATGTTTCACATCTGTGTTTCATTTTAAGTTTTCTTTCAGAGAACCCATGATTTTAGGGTTCCTCATCCTGGAACAATATCACTTGTAAAACATACAGTTAACAAAGTTGTAGACTTTATTTGTGCAAATGGATATGATTCAGAAAAAACTTACAATGTATTGGAAAACTTCTTCCAGTACTAGAAGGACATTAGTTTTCTATAAGGCACTATATACTATAATTATTTATGTGACATGTTCTTGTCAATTCTACCAAAAATAGAAGTTGTGCTTCCTTATTGCTGAGTAAAATTCAACTGTGTGTATATCCCATAATCCTGTGATCCATTCATCTGTTGGTGGACATCTGGGTTGGTTCCATAATTTGGCTATTATGAACTGTGTTGCTACAAACATGAATATGCATGTATTAGTATAATATTCCAATTTCAGTCACTTTGAAAAGATACCCAGAAGTGGTATGGCTGGATCACAAGGTAGATCCATTCCCAATTTTTCTGAAGAATCTCTACACTGATCTCCATAGCGGCTGCACTAATTTGCAATCCCACCAACAGTGCAGAACAAATTATATCATTTTCAGGAAAATGGATGGATCTGGAGAACATTATGGTATGTGAGATTAGCCAATCACAGAAAGTAAAGGGTCATATGTTTCCTCTCATACCTGGAAGCTAGGGAGTAATTGGGAGATAAAAGGGACTTTAGATAATGGAAGAGAAACTCCATCAGAGAGAAGGAGGTGGTTTTGGGAAGGCAGGGGGAGAGGGAGAATTAATGAAGGAAACACTTCCACTGACATTATGTACATATATGAGAATACAATGCCAATCTCAATATTTTGTATGGGGAAGGGGGGAGTGAGGAGGGAGCAGGGGAAAACTCACCAAATGCTGTGTGGATGTATGTCACTATCACTATGAACAACATTATTATGTGAGACTATAATGCACCAATAAAAGAATAAAAAAAGATTCAGTTCTTGTATAGGAAAATATTGCTTTGTCAACAGTACTTTTCTATGATGTAAAAGTTTTTATTTATATAATTAAATTGTATTTAAAGTATTTAACCTAATAAGCATGCAGTGAAACTGGGCAGGATATCAGTACAAATAAAAATGTATAGGATGTATAAATATCAAAAATAGATGTTGTGTTAAAAATATCTTCATATTTTCTCTGAGATGGAGTCTCAGAAAAGAGTGCTCTCATTTCAAATAATTACTTCATGTTAGTCATTCTAAATTCCCTGTAAGAACATAGAGTCAACAGTTTAAAAAACAAGCATTGTGTACTGATTGCAACAAACGTTTTTTTCTTATTGAGAAAGAGCTCACCATTTCACCCAGTAATTCTTCATCATTACGTAGAAAGCAATGTTCTCAAGTAGAACTCTCAAAAAGAAAGCATGAATCATTCCAAAAAGCATCAGAAGAGTAAGACATGATCATTTCTAGTGAAAGTTAGTCTTTCCACAAACCACAGCCATTTAGGCACGTATCATAGTCTCCCATTCCATTAACTCGGGCATATAAAGTTTCCCTTCTCAAATTTATATTGGTAGTATGAAGAATCATGTCAGATGAAGATAAAACAGAGCACTATTTCAAGATAAAACAGCATTTTAAAGAAAAATCAATGTTATTTTGGCATATTTTGAAGTGTCCTATAATTTTAAAGCACTCTCATTTGATATTTAGCATGAGAGCAGTTAGTACACAATAATGAGAATTAGTCACTGTGAGTGTTATTTGTCCGCATATCTTTTTCCAAAACAATATTTCTGATGTAACTTTCAGCTGAGTGAAGACAAATAAACTAATTTTTTTGCTTGCAAAATATGTAATAATGGACTAAATATGTGATAAATATCACTAAATATCACTAAATAAAAACACTAAATAAAGTGTTAAATATCATATATTTAATCAGTTTCTGAAATTATTAAAAACATCAATCTTTAAAATTAGCAATCTTTAAGAAACTAAAGAATAAACGAAACATTCTAAAAGAGCTGAATGTTCTGGGTATAGAGTTTTATTTAAAAAAGTAAAACATGTTGTTGAGATTAACTTCAAGGCCGAGGTTTTGTTTCCTCATTATATCACCTATGGTAATTAGTTCCATCTGACTCCTGGCAGAGGTATTGCCCTCATTTATCTTGGGAGTAGACTCTTGTTCACTTTGGTCTATCTAAATACGCTCTGAAGTGATCAGGGCAGCATTCTGTATTCCAGCTGATGACCTCCATATTTTTATACTTATTTGATTACATGCAGGAGAAAACCTTTCATTCTCCTTACCTCTCAACAGTATTTTACATAAAGAAATCAATCAATAATATATATGTATATTTAAAATAAACTATTGAATATGTTAAAATTTCCTTTTGTTTAGGATACAATAATAAACTAATAACATAGGGAATGTGGAATGATCAGACAGCATAACTTGTCCACAGTTTCCTCAGCTGCAAAAACAAATGTGATGTTTACTCTCTCATTCTATAACTTTGTAAAGCATGAAGAATGTCTTTTAAAATTCCTAAAACATGTTAATGCTCAATGCATGTTTTTTCTATTTCCTTCTCCCACCCCAAATCATCCAGCCCATTGTTTTGGTCTATACCACTGCTCTGTCTCTATCATACCAATTCTAATTTATCAGTTTTAACCAAACATTTGTTCTTGAAATTATTTTTTCTATTTTTCTTACTATATTATTACATCTGTAACCAAGGAATACATTTTACTACTGTTTCTAACTTTTAAACATATTGGAAGATTTAATATTTTATATTGATAAGAAATTATAAAAGGTAAGATACACCCCATGAGCCTAGTGTATAAAAAGTCTACCCCAAAGAATGGAAACCAAACTACCAGACTAATGCATGAATATCTGTTTATAGCTGCACAATTCACAATTGCAAACTATGGAACCAAGATGTCCATCAACAGATGAATGGATTACAAACTATGGGACATATACACAGTGGAATTTTACCCAGCCATGAAGAACAAAATTATGTCATTTGCAGGAAAATGGGTGGAATTAGAGAACATTATGCTAAATGTGATTAGTCAGTCACAAAAAATGAAAAGTCTCCCTAATAATGCAGAAGCTAGTTAGAATAGGGCATAGAAGGGATTCCAGACAAGGATGGAGGAAACCATAGATGAGTAAAGAAGGTGACTTAACTGAGGGAGATGGGAGGGGGGAAGAGGGAAATACACTAATGCACAGGATGTACATACACAATTTTATCAAAATCAACTACTATGTTGAGCACGAAAAGGAGGGAAGAGGGAGGGAATGGGGGTGGGAATTGGGGGGGAGCTAATTGACTGATGTGGCATGTATACTTCTACCACCCTGAAACCCATTAAGATGTTTGATTAGAATGCACCAATAAAAAAAAGTGTATCTAGATGAAGTCTTTAAATATACGTATTTGATATAACCTTCAATCATAGTTTAGTTTTCTGATTAACATTACTAAAATGATATGGGGTATAAAGATGGATGTTAATAACTTTATTACAATTAGTTATTGATCTTATTCATAAAAATGTTAAATAGATTGCATAAGATTATTTTCTTTACAAGGATGGTTTAAAACAACACACTATTACTTAAAAATAATTGTGCATTTTTTTAATCAGAGTTGCATATTTCATATGGTGAAGAAAATTTCTTATCATTTAATCTAGAAAAACAATTTATAACTCAGATTACATAAGAGCTCTGTTATTTCTGTCACATTATCCAAAATTGCAGATTTTCTTTCCATTTATAGATTGTGCATCTATTCCCTCTTGAAGCATATTGTCCATTGAGTGCTTTCCTTCTGCTTACTAAGTAGTTGTTCCTGTCAAACACAATATAGCAAATAATTTGTTATCAAGTGTTCTGATTGTTTCCTTTATCTTTTTTCTAAGTATTAGATTATTTTTATATCAGTTGAATTTGTAATCACAACCATTCATTCAGGAGAAAAAATGGCTTCAGATTGAATAGACCAATTTAAAAGAAAGTTCATTTTGACATTTAAACCTCAAGAAAATTAAACTTTTCCAGTAGTACTGAGTTAAAAACATCCTTTTTTTAAAAAAAAAGTTATGTTGGTAAGTTATAAAGAACTGTGAAACAGATTTGTATTCTTTTTTATTTTATCTAACATTATTTTAAAAATGTATTCGTGTAATGTGTCTGAATGTTACATTGTCAAGATGAACTTCAGCTATGCCTCAGATCTGAAAGAAATATTATTTTGAGTACACTGAATATTCTGAGGAATTTATTATCAGTTCTATTTTCATTACAACTGTTCTGCCAAAATTCCTTTCTACAAGTGACAATTTTCTTGAGAATCTCACACATATTTGAAAATACTATCAAACATACTGTTGTAATAAAGGAGCCCTTGGGAAATGTTAGAAAAATGTTAAAATGACTAATAAAATGAATAAGTCAATAGCATTAGTACTGAGCTCACATGTAATTTAAAACTAACCCCCCTTTATATATATTTAAACATATACATAATGGTAGGATCATATGGGAGGATCATTCTTTTAAAATAGAATTTCTTGAATGCTAAGTATAGTTTTTAAATTTATTTTATGTACAATAATCATACATATTTTGGGGATACACTATGATTTTATACATATATATAAATGTGTGGTTATATACATAATGTGTATATATATGTACTATGCATACATGTAATATCTATCATCTATCTATACTCTACCATCTATCTATCTATCTATCTATCTATCTATAATCTATCATCTATCTATCTATCCATATATTCTGGAGTGATTCCAGCTGCCCCACAGTAAATATCTAAGACCAGCATTTTTTAAAAATATCATTTAATAGGAGAGGAAATAGCATTGGTTTGTGGGTAAAATACTTTAAAAATCTGCTCATATTAGGTATATAAACATTTTATTCAAGCAAGCAATATTTGGCATGAGAAACTTGTGGGAGGATCATTCTTTTAAAATGGAATTTCTTGAATGCTAAGTTTAGTTTTTTAATTTATTCACAATAATCCTACATATTTTGGGGATACACTATGATTTTATACATATATACAATGTCTAAAGATCAAATCAGAATAACTAGTCTTTCCATATCCTTAAACATTTATAATTTGAACTATAGTTCTTAGTACTTTATTATATAATTTTATAAAGAGCTAAAAAGTAGCTGAAGTCTTTTCTCAGGGACATAGCTGGTCCAGAAAATGTACAGTACTTCCCTTCAATGGTTCCACCTCTGAGTTTCTCCTTACTTACCATTACTTTATTATGAGGAAAAATTTAGCAGAGTACCGTTCCTATCTTATAACTAGAAATGCACAAAGGAAGGAACTACTGATTTTTAAAAAATATTTTTATTGGTGCATTATAGTGTCACATCATAATGTAGTTCATAGTGATAGTGACATACATGCACACAGAACTTGATGATTTTCCCCATCTCCCTCCCCACTCCCCTCTCCACATACAAAATATTGAGATTAGCATTGGTATTCTTACATATGTACATAATGTCAGTGAAAGTGTTTCCTTCTTTAATTCTCCCTCTTCGCTCCCTCCCCCATGGTCCCCAAGATCACCTCCCTTGCTCCACTGGGGTTTCTCCTCCATTATCTGAAGTCCCTCTTATATCCTGATTATTCCCTAGCTTCCACATATGAGAGAAAACATTTGACCCTTCACTTTCTGTGATTGGCTAATCTCATTTAACATAACGTTCTCCAGGTCCATCCATTTTCCTGCAAATGACATAATTTTGTTCTTTTTTATTCCTGAGTAGAATTCCATTGGGTATATATCCCATAATATTGTAATCCATTCATCTGTCGATGGACACCTGGGTTGGTTCTGTAATTTGGCTATTATGAATTGTGTTGCTATAAACATGGATATGCATGTATACTATAATATTCTGATTTCAGTCCCTTGGAAAGATAGACAAAAGTGGTATAGCTTGATCATATGGTGGATCCATTCACAGTTTTCTGAGGAATCTCTACAGTGATCTCCATGGCACATTTCCCAACATCCTTGCCAGCATTTATTGTTGTTTGGCTTCTTGATGATTGCCATTCTAATTGTGGTTAGATGGAACATAAGATATAGAAACAAATCCGCACACTTACAGCCAATTGATTTTCAACAAAGGTGCCAAAAACCTATGTTGGAGAAAAGATAGCCTTTCAACAAACGGTACTGGGAAAACTGGTTATCCATTTGTAGAAAAATAGAATTAAATTGCCACCTCTTACCCAGCACAGGAATCAGCTCAAGATGGACCAAAAACCTGGAAATTAGACCAGAGACTTTGAAATTACTAGAGGAGGTTCAACACTCCAACATATAGGTACAGGTAGAAACTTCCCCAATAAGTCCCCCAATGCTCATAAAATTAAAACAAGAATTAATAAATGAGATGACATTAAACTAAAAGTTTCTACTCATCAAGGAAAACCATCAAGAGTCTAAAGAGAGCCTACAGAGTGGGAGAAGATCTTTTCTAGCTATTCCTTTGATAGAGGACTAATATCTAGATTATACAAATTACTTAAAAGTCTTAACACTTTAAAAAACTTAATAACCCAATCAAGAAATGGGCAATTGAACTAAATAGACACTTCACAAAAGGAGAAAAACAAATGGCCAATAAATACATGAAAAAATGTTCAACATCATTAGCAATCGGGGAGATGCAAATTGGAACTTCTGAATTTAAACCTTGGAAAGCAAGAGGGCTTTTAAAAAATCCATCCCAATACTTCTCAGGTGATATTTTACCTGGTAACTCTATTTCATATGACAATATTTTCCTTTCCAAGGATTTCCATTTCCTGAAAGTTATTTATAGCCATTTAACAATTCTAGAAACTATGGTTTTAAATTCAGAAACAAATTCCTTAAAAACAATGAATATAATTATTCCCTAAGGCTTGTAAATAAATAAACACAATACATAAAAACAGATTTGTTTTTGCATTTTCCCACCAAATAGTCAAATATATTTTGTGAATTTCATATCACTACTGCTCTGGATAGTTTCCATTGCATCCTACTTGGATGGAATTGGGGAGAATTAATCAAATGAAGCATCTTCAACTTTCCAAAACCTTCCACAAGTTGTATATACCATTAAAAATCCAGTCATGTCTTCTCCATCAGGATTTCTGACTTACAGAAAGGATTTCATATTGTCACTCAGAACCTTTTCAATATTCTTTTATTACATAGGTTATTTTCTCGTTTATCTATTAAGAGCCCTGTTTATTCTTGGATGAAAACTTTAATTAAAAAACCTCTTTTAAATGAAGGAATATCAATATGATTTAAAATAATTGACTTCATTATTGATTCTTTTCTGTAATTAAAGAAAAGTAATAGTTTATGCTAGTTTGTCCATTTAAAAGAAATAAATTCATTTACTAGATTGGTAACCATTGAGAGAAATTAATGTTTCACAGAAAAATATAGCTTGATGAAATAAAAAAGAGCTAGCCTGAAATCCCAATCGCCTATGTATTTAAAGAATATATTATTGGAACATATAGAGAAATAAGAGTACCAAAAAAAGTGTGATGTTGTAATTGAAAGAAAAGAATGGAATTTGAGAAAATTATCTTATAATTTATCATTATAAATTATGTTTTTAACACATTAGGAGATTCATTTTAAAAGGTATAGAATCAGTCTGTATTATTATCAATGAATAGTGACCAAGCAACAAATACTCCAAAACATAGAGTCTCAAAACAATAAACACTTTTTATCTCAGTCTCTGTGGATCATGAATGGGGCATTTAGCTGGGTTCCTATGGGTCAGAGTCTTAACAGTTTTGTATTCCATGTGCTGGCCAGGTCTGCAGTTTAATGAAAGGTTTAATTGTAAATTCCTGAGATATCTGCCTGGAGCTTATTTACATGACTCCTATCAGCCCCCAGATTCTTATTGGCTAGAAATATAATTTTCTAGCAATGTGTGTCTCTTCATGGGGCAGCTTACAAAAGGACAGAGCTAGTCAGAGAGTGAGAGATGGCATCCCAAGAGTTTAAAAACAAGACAAAAAACAGCCAGTATTTCTATAACCCAGTGCTATGTCCTCCAAGGGCTCATGTGTTGAAAGCATGGTCCCCTGCTAGTGACACTGTTGTGAGGTGTTGGAAATTTAAAAAGGTAGCACCTAGTTGGAGGAGGTGGATCACTGGGAGCATGCCTTGGAAGGGTATATCTTTGTCTCTGTCTCTGTCTCTGTGTCTCTGTCTCTCCCTCCTTCCTGGTTGCCATGAAATGAGCAGCTTTTCTTTACCAGCCCTTCCCACCATGATGTTCTACCTCACTAGAGGCTCAGAATCAATGGAACCAAGCAACCATGGACTGTAACCTCTGAAATCTCTGTAATAAATCTTTTCTCCTTTAAGTTGATTTTCCTCAGGTATTCTTTCTCAGCAATAAAGAGCTAACTAACACACCCAATTACAAAAGTGTCATCTTATTAATGTTTTCCTTTTGTAAAAAAATTAAACTCATTTTTAGTTAAGTTTATTCATCAGAAGCCAGCCATGAGGTAAACCCACATTGAATAGAAGGTATCAAGCCGGGCGTGGTGGCACACGCTTGTAATCCCAGTACTTTGGGAGGTGGAGACCAGAGGATCTGGGTTCACGGCCAGTCTCAGCTCTCTCTCTCTCTCTCTCTCTCTCTCTCTGTCTGTCTCTCTCTTTCTACTTAGTGAGGCCTCCGCAACTTCATGAGACCCGGTTTCAAAAGAAAGTATAAAAAATAGGGCCGGGGGTGTAACACGGAGGTAGAATGCCCCTGGTTTCAATCTCTGGTACCACAAAAAAAAAAAAAAAAGAAGGTATCAATCAGAACAAGAGGTAGGAATCATCTGGGACCATCTTCGAGGTTACCTACCACACCATCTAAACAAAAATTGAGGTGAATATTGACCAGCAAATAAGTGTTACAAAGGTACACCTAGCCCCAATTTTTAGTTACTATAAACATTGCTGGTTGTGCTAGATAATATGGGCACTTTAGCAGTGATGTATTTACTTGCTTCCATTATCCAGAAAAAAAATTAAATGCATGAATGGGGAAAATGCTTTGCCAACTGTTGTTTGCAAAAATTATTCATTTTGTCCAAAGTTGGAGATGAAATGATGATTAAATTGACTGTCAAAATCTATGCCAATCCAGTTCTTTTATAGAGAAGTCACACGAGTCCTGGTTTCTTAGATTCTAATCTTCTGCATTGTTTTCTTTTATATTTACCTGATGTGTTGAAAGAAATGAGAATACTGTATTTTTCCTTGTTTTCCAGTTGAAATCCAGTCAATGGTATCAGGTCTTCTTGTAACATATTGGTTGGTCATACTTAGTTTTTAATAATTTATATAGATAAAACATAATGTTGAGTGATTTAAAAAATCCCACAACAAACCATCCAGACAAGCATTCACAAATACACAAAGGAATGCTGAGAGTAGACAGTACTGAGAACTCAGATGGTCTCCAAAACAACTCCTCCCCCTAGAAGATAGTGAAAAGCAAGAAAGGAAACAAGAAAGGAAAAGCTAGCCATGCTTTCACATTATCTTTAAGCTAGAGGATTGAAAGAAAATGCCGTGACTGGAATTCTTTGTCCATGTGGGAGGAGGGATATGGACATTTGATGAATGGAAAGGAGACCTTTCCAAGAATTTAGGTTTGAAAATTTAATAAAAATACCTTCTTCATTATGAGAGACAAACGATATTCAATAAATTACCAGTAAATTATGTAATTTAAAATTTTGATCTACATTTATAAGCTTATAAAGACACACATTTATAAGCACACACATTTTCTCTCTTTCCTATTTTTTAATACTTTTTATTGGTGCATTATAGTCTTACATTATAATGTAGTTCATAGTAATATCTCTCTTCTATTTTAATCTCAATTATTGAAATGGGAGCTACCATGAAATCATGTAACTTCCAGGAACCTAGGACATCCCCATTAGAGAGGGATCTCAGTTTTTAATGCCCCTCTAGTATCTTTGACAAATAAATGAAGTTAATTCTTAAAAAAAGAAAAAAAAACTGCTATCCTTATCACAAGAAAATAGGCAATTTCTTAGGAAAGGAGTAAGTAGTTGATCTTGGCTAGAGTAATCGGGTGCTCTGGAAAAGAGAATGAAGGGATAAGTTACATCTGTTATCCAAAGGAAACACTCATAACATTTCAGAAGTATGCAAAGGAATCTGAGGGCTGAGGTTGAAATAGGGAAATTAAGAAGTCACTGTGAAAGATGTGAGAGAGATTTATAAGAGGCAGAGAGGTCACTGTGTTTGGAGAGGGACACGAGTGCATGCTTGTCTAATGTACGTCCACTCTAGGGGAGCATAACTATACTCGCGGCAGTTGGGGACCCGGGGTCAAAGACAGTGCTATCTATGGGATGTTAATGATGACCTCTCTGCACATTACATGCAGTTTTTCAGGCTTGGGACATTATTGCATGAGGGAAGGCTTAGAAAGGAGGACATTTTTCAAAAGCAGAGAACCTCACAAAAGTCAAATGAGGATGATAGCTAAGCTTTATTAAGCATTTCAGAACACTGGGAAGTAAGGACTCTTATTTTACACATTTCAAAGAAAACAGAGATACAGGGGACTTAAATAACTTGCTTGAAGCAAAGAAATAAAAACAAAAACAAAATAAAATAGAGGGGCCAAGACATGAATGCAAGCGGTGGGGCTCAGAGTATACTGCTCTTCAAGGCAGCAACTGTTTCTTCCTCTTAGGTGGAGAGCTACCTTCCTAGTGGGATTAGACAGCTAACTGTACTAACTAAAAAATTTATATTTCTTAATACCTACATCATATCAGGGTAAGTGCAAAGATGTTCCCAATGTATTAATGCTAAAGTAGTATATGAACAAACCCAAAGATAAAGGAAACTATTTCAATTGTTATTTAAGGAATATCAATACCGCCAGCAAAACACAAAGCCCAAATGTTGCTTCTTCCTTCTATTTAGAATTTCCATTGAGGTAATGCAGCCATCTCATGCTGCCCACCAGAACCAACTGTTAGATTTTTCAGAAATATGCAGGGCACATTGGTGCACAAGTGTGATCCCAGTACTTGGGAGGCTGAGACAGGAGGATCACAGGTTCCAGGACAGCCATAGCAACTTAGTGAGATTCTCAGGAACCTAGTGAGACCTTGCTTCAAGTTAAAAAATAAAATAGGTCTGGAGGTGTACCTCAGAGGTAGAATGCCCCTGGATTCAATCCCCAGTACCAAAAAAATAAAATTACAAAAATCAGAAATCTCACAGCCAGTTGTTTACCACTACAATTATTTGAAATTAAATAATATTAGTGTACAATTAGATAGGTTACATTTAAAAGCTAACACTAAAAATGTGTTACCTATGTGATATATTTTCTTAGTTTTGCTTTTAAAGTTATTTATATCTAGTGTTTCCACCAACATTCTCTCTGTTGGACCCAATAAACCTGACCACACACAACTTAGAGGAAGGGAGATTTATTTGCTCACAGTGTTTGAAGATTTAGAGGTTCAGTCCATGCTAGGCAGGTGTGCAGAGTTCAGGGCATGACAGTGGGGAGCAGAGAGCAGGAGGGCTCAAGGACCCTGGTCCTCACATGAGCAGGGAGAGGAAAGGACCTTATATAATCTCCAAGGCCACACTCACAGGGACCCTTCCTTAGCAACCAAGCTCTACTTCCAACATTGTTGCCTTGTTCCATGAGGGCTAAGGGGACAGTCTAAATCTAAACCATTACATCTAGTAAATCCTTTATAAGATAGTGAAAATACTATAGGATGGTTCATACTATTCCTTACTCAATGATGTCATATTGGTAGCAAGAAATTGGTCAAGATGGAAACATTTACACCATGAAAATTAGAAATGGTACACATCAGGAATTTTTCTTTTTTAGTTATTTGATTGTTAAAGATTTACCAGCAGATCATAGCCAGAAGCCATTTGTGACATCTTCATTGATATTATCAATCATTCAATCAGTCTATCTTCTATCATCTATCTATCTATCTATCTATCTATCATCTATCATCTAACTGTATCTATCATCTTACCCCCCTTCTAGCTTTATTGAGGTATGTCTGACAAATAAAGTTACATGGACTTAAGATTATTTTTGAAGGAAAATTAATTCCTAAGATCCACATGGATTTCAAAGCATCTATTTAAAAAGCAAAATCAATTCAGGGAAAGAACAGGAAAATATTGTTAACAGCAGCATGTGGTGCGCAAGTTGAAAGATCACTATTGTATTATGATGTGGTCCATAGGAGGGAAAAGAGAACTGTGAGAAAAATACATAGTGTTTAGGCTTACATATCCATCTGATTAGATGCTTAAGGAAATGGAAACCCTTGGAATTCACATTACCTCTAAAACTGCTTTCTTTCAGATGAAGTCTCAGTGTAATTTCCCAAAGTTAAACTGCATTTGTAAAACATATGACTTGGAAGAAGACTGAATTTTATTTTCCTGTAATCAGTTCCACCATTCCATCAGAGGAGGGTAGGAATTAAGACTCTGAAGAGTAATCATTTCAAATAGCACCAATAACCATATAAAATAATCAGCAGTATATATTCCTCACATTAGAACTTCAAGCCAAAGTTTTTTTAATTTTATAATGTGCTTCCTTTTGAGCCTCCAGGTGCATCTGCCCAATTTAACATTCTTGCAAATGTAGTTTTTCTCCACATTAAATTATTTTGATTCAATGCCATGTGATTTTATTTTCTGGGTAGGAAATTCTCAGGCTATATGTAGTATAGGCCACATTCTAATCACATAAGCTTATGAAACTTTTCTGGATGTTGGAAAGTTTATTGACTGTAAAAAGAGATGAATTCAGTATTGCATCACTAATTATGCAATTTATCTCCCCAAATAAAATTTATAATTTTGCCTTTTGCCTTTGGATACAGAGAGAGATCCACCATGTTTATGTAAGTTCCCCAAATGTGTTAGGGGTGAACCTAAAAACAAACTGCCTTAGTTTTGCATGTAAAAAAGAAAAAGAAAAAAATAAACCTAAGAGATTAAGAAAAAACAAGTATTCATGTTTCATACCAAATCATTAGTAATTCTAACTCTCTAAGCCAGGGCTCCAGATTTCCAATCAACTGTGTTTTCCTTTAATACATAAATCAGAACTGAGTAATAAGCAAAGGAGCACCTTGACCTTGGAAATGACAAAAACAAGTGAATAAAATTAAATGTCTAGAACAAAGTAAACATTTTCTTAAACCCTTACAAGAACATGAGTTTTATATAGCATAACATATTACATCACCTTTTAATTTTTTGTATGAGTCAATTTTGGATAGGAAACCCATTTAAAAGTTCTGTGAGTAAAAACAGCCAATTAAAACACTTTGTATTAAAATTGCATTCTTGGAAAATATTCTGAATGCAATTACTGGTAGATTTTAGCTTAAAAGAGAACACAAAACTTTCCTTTGGAAATTAATTTTCACCTGATTGTAATCCATGATGTTTAAATTTAGCAAATTAACATGCCAGTTACCCCTAAAATGTTCCCAATTTCATAACTTCCTTCTTCTCACCATCCATGATGACTGCCCCTTGCATACCCAGGCATACACACCCACCACCCCCTCCACACACTGGATCCACAAAACCTGTATCCACTAGCTAAAGCCTCTAATTCTATAGTTATTATTTTTTGTTTTTCTCATTTAAAATCTTTAAATACTTGGCAGAGATAATCTGATTAGTAACATACCTCAGTGTGAATGAAATAACGCATTTGCTCTTTGAAGCAGGCGTTGATTGGTTATGATGTGTGCACTGATCTACCAGTGGTTCTGAAAGAGGAACTGGTCAGTGACAAAGGTAAACCCCTGCCGGGCGTGGTGGCGCACGCTTGTAATCCCAGTACTTTGGGAGGCGGAGACCGGAGGATCTGGGTTCGCGGCCAGCCTCAGCTCTCTCTCTCTCTCTCTCTCTCGCTCCCTGTCTCTCTCTCTCTTTCTCTCTCCTTAGTGAGGCCCTCCACAACTTCGTGAGACCCGGTTTCAAAATAAAGTATAAAAATAGGGCCG
>PVJS01037968.1:0-19638 GCA_004027185.1 Glis glis
AAAAAAAAAAAAAAAGAATCACTGTTTTACACCTTTTATTTCTAGTCTGTAGCTCAATATTTCCTTTCAAATTTTTATCCTCATCTGATGACTTTGCTTTGTACTTTACTGAGACAAATGAATACACTTCCCTAGACGCCTATCATCATGTCTATCCACATACCTGCATAAATAGCTACCAACAATTTCTGTGAGCCTAATTATCCAGAATGTTATCAAAGCCCACCCCTATGTGGGGACAATGGATCCCATTCTTTGGAATCATAAATAAACCATCATACTCCTCTAAAAACAAAACTTAATATCAGAAAAGGAAACACTCCATTAGTGATGTAATCATGGCTGTTAATATCATCTATATGTTGATATATCTCCAGTTTTTCTCTATTATAGTTCTATATTCCAATATTTCACCACTCTTGGAATTTCCATATGGATAGCTTATGTGCATCTTAAACTGAGCTTGGCTAAAATAGAACATTCACTTTGTCTTAAAACCTGCTCCATCGTTTAACTTTCTCCAATTGGTTGCATGTCAATTCCACCCTTCTACATATTTGGAATACATATTTTGAGGTCATTTGCTTAACATTGAAAATACATCCAAAAATCTGTCATTACTTTGGTTTTTGTTACTCCAAGTCACCATTGTATCTTCCTT
Source organism: Glis glis (assembly GCA_004027185.1). Taxonomy (NCBI): domain Eukaryota; kingdom Metazoa; phylum Chordata; class Mammalia; order Rodentia; family Gliridae; genus Glis; species Glis glis. The sequence continues at coordinate 662 of PVJS01037968.1, forward strand.
GGTTTAGTGCAGATAGCCTTCTAGTAGCTTCCTGTGTTTCTACACTTAGTCCTCTAGTATGTTTTTGATTATTTAGCCAAACTAAGTGAGTCATTCACTCCTCTGAAGTCTCAAAATGATCTACAAGGTCCTCTGCAGTTCCCCCATTACCTTTGTGGGGAGGCAATTATCCGTTATCTCTGACTTCATCATCTATTTTTGCTCATTGCTTGCTCATTTCCAGCTCTTTTGGCTTCCTGCCTGTAACTAAAATACAATAGGAATTTCTCATCTTTGTGTGTGTTTTTTTTTTTTTCTGGCTATTTCTTCTGATTAGACTACTCTTTCCCAAGGTATTCACTTTGAGAGAGTACCTTCATTACTTTCTTAAAATGTTGGTTCAAATCTCATCTTCCAAATTAGGCTATTCCTGCCTAGCCTATTTAAAACTACACATTTCTCTCTCACATGGATCACTCTAAGTCTCCTTTAGCTTGGCCTTTTTTTCCATTTAAAGATTTTAATTTACTTATGTACTATGTTTACAGGTAATCTTTTGCTCCTTATCTGTATATTAAAAGCTCCATCGGGCAAACATGTCTGCTGTTTTGTTGTTATGTATTCTAAATAATAAGAACAGAATACGGAGTGGAGTAGGTGACAAATGAGTATTTATTAAATTAAATAATATATAGGTGAAGTCTATTACATTTACCCTATGTTTCCTAGGGCATTTAAAGTGTAATCATCTTTTTTTTTCTCCTGGTAGTATCCCAACTTGAGGTCATAGAGATAGATTATCAGGTCTAAACTGGCTGAATGAGAAATAGATTGGAGTAAAAAGAAAAATAATTTAAAATCATCAATTATTACATCAAAGGTTAATTAACAGTTGTTTGGCTTATAATTTCATTGCCACCATCATTTGAAGGTTGTGTTATACAGAAAGAAATTTGTACAGAAGGAATATAATGGTTAGTATAATTATGTAACATATTAAGGTCATACAACAAAGAAGTAGTATAACTACTGTTTGAGCTGAAGCATATCAACTTTATTTCCTCTATTTCACAAGAGAACCATTATCAAGTTCCATGCTTTATTTTTTTTTATCTCTGTCCTAAATGCCCTGTTTCTTTACATGATTTCTATTTTCTCATTACTCCAACCACATCCTTGAGGTTATAAATTAAATTAATGATCATAGCTTGCTCCCCCAAAATCAAAGTGCATTCATGTTTCAGGTTTCAGTTTCAATTTGGATGTATAAATATGGTAAATTCTGTCACAGATTTATATCTTGTGAAGAAACACTCCAGTCATTCTCATTAGCATAACACAGTGGCATTGTTTGTTTTTTTCTAGGACATTACATACCTAACACTTTATATCATGACCAGGAGAAAATATTTAAGCCTTTATTCATTCCCAGATTGCTTATTTGAGTCCCTTCTGTGTGCTTCTCTTCCATCACATTTTCTTCAATGTCTTTCTTCTTTTCACATTTATAAAACCATACTAAATATGAGATATCTTACTAGATAGTAGGAATCATAAATGTAAAGACAGGCCGGGCGTGTTGGCGCGAGCTTGTAATCCCAGTACTTTTTGAGGCAGAGACCGGAGGATACGGGTTCGCGGCCAGCCTCAGCTCTCTCTCTCTCTCTCTCTCTCTCTCTCTCTCCCTCTACTTAGTGAGGCCCTCTGCAACTTCGTGAGACCCAGTTTCAAAATAAAGTATAAAAAATAGGGCCGGGGGTGTAGCGCGGAGGTAGAACACCCCTGGGTTCAATCCCCAGTTCCGCAAAAAAAGAAAATAAATAAATAAATAAATAAATAAATAAATAAAATAAATCAATAAATGTAAAGACAAATAATCAGAGTATTCCAAATATCCATTGGAGAGATACCTGACAACAACAGACTGCTATCTATTCTTCTCCAAATGTTTTGAAGGAGATAGGTACAAAAAGGGGAAAAGTAGATTTTATTAGTATACCATTAATTTTTTTCTAAGTATATATCCCTGTGTTCCTTACTTAAAACAATTACACAGAGCTGAATGTGTAATTTTGAAAAAAATTCTATTTCTGTTTAAGTAACAGATTATGTAACAAAGTGATACAGGAATACTTATGGATATTCCATAAGCTTTCAAAGTTGTATTTATATAATATTGAAGATATTGTCACCATAATTTACTTTCAACCTTCATGAAAAATGGTCTACAGAGACAGAGCACATTGTAAAGATTTTTGCCTGCTTAAACTAGAACTATTTCAAGGACAATTTAGCATTAAGCTAAAAGAGGCTTTGAACAGTACTAACATGCATTTTGAATTTAATGGCTGTACAACTTCAATCACCAATACTTGGTCAAATACTTTTTCAAACTGGAAACCAAAATGAGAATGTTAAAAACTAGAAGAAAGCATGAAACCAGATAAAAACCTAGATGAAACTTTTGTTCCAGATATTGTTGCACTTGTTTGGTTGAGTCAAATTCAATGTGATCGTGAATGTCAGGAGGAATTTGGCATCAGCGCTACAAATATTTTGTTTGAAATTGTGTATTTAAACAGCTGAGTCAACATAGCGGCATCTGTGCATCTTTCTACTAATGAAGCACCCATACTATGTCTGCCAGGCACTGGTCCTAGGGAGTACAGTGTGGGAAGGGTGAAAAGTATAAATTCATTTTTCTGAAGGTAGTATTTCTCATTTTTCTTAGGAAAGATGTAGTACCAATTTCACTAACGTGTGGGAAGGAAGGAAGGGGGAAAGAAGTGGGAAGTGGAGGAAAATACACCAAGATCTGTGTGTAAGTATATTTTTATCACATTGAACCTCAGTATGATGTATAATTGTAATGCACTAATAAAATAAATTTTAAAAAGAAATTTAGAGAATTTATATATGGGTAAACATGTAGAATAGAGATTAGGGGTAATCAGCATTTTTTGAACTCCTTTCTTTCAGTTCAAGAATTTCCCCTATTATGATTCACACCTAACAATATAGAATATAAAACTTGCCTTTCTACTCATAGGATCTAAGTGATATCAGCCTGCCCTTCCAGCTGGCCCCGCTAAGTAACATATTCATATACCCTGCGCTAACTTTTCATCCATGCACATGACTTCTTGCATATACTGTTTGGTCCAACAAAAGCTGTACACCTATAAAGCCTTAAACACCAACTGCCTTTATTCTACATCATGGAAACTACATGGTCAGGTTTGTGCTGTTTTGGTTTCTCAAGAGTGAGGCAAAACCAGGACACTGTGTCCCTAAAACTTCATGGACCACCTAAACTCTTCAATTGCTCTGATCTACTGACCTGAGTTAATATAATACATTTTCTTCTTCCACATTGAGAGAAGGTCATAAAAATCACACAGAACTTGTTATTAAATTGATTTACAAAGAAATACTTTTCTCAAATTAATGCTAGGACTGGGAGGCTGAGACAGGAGGATCACAGGTTCAAGGACAGCCTCAGCAAGTAGTGAGACCCACATTAACCTAGTGAGATTCTGTTTTAATATAAAAATAAAATAGGGCTGGGTGTGTAACTCAGAGGTAGAATGCCCCTGGGTTCAATTCCCAGTACTACACACACAAACACACACACACACAAAAAAATAACCAATCCAACTCCTGAAAATTTGTATTCTGAGATTTGAGTGAAGGAGTTTTAAGAAAAAGTGGAGGCATAATAATCCATGTATTCTGCTTTCTTTTGCAAGTCTTTCATGCTGGACTTTGGAATGTGACACTTATTTTCTTGTGGTATTAGTTTAAGCTGATTTGAAAATAGTTCTAATTACTAAATACATACATTTATTTTAGCCAATAATAAATATACTAGCACAATGCTCTGTAGTATAGCCACAAAAGCTATTGTTTAGGAAATCAAATAATTTGTTTTCCTTCTCTACCTTGCCCCTCAGACTTTTAAAAGTGAAAAGAAAATTTGAGAGAAAAGATCAAAGAGAGGGAAGCTAAAAACAGAAAAAATATAAACAATTTGAAGAGTTGGAAGTTGTCTGCATTCTGATGACATTATTGCTTCTGGGTAGAACACTGTATTCTATAGTGTTTTTGGAGCTTTAGTATTGGCCACAGGGGTTAATACAGTAACAAAATTTGATGTATCTTTGATCAAAAAAAATTTTTTTTCGCGGTACCGGGGATTGAACCCAGGGGCGTTCTAACTCTGCGCTACACCCCCGGCCCTAATTTTTATACTTTTTTTGAAACTAGGTCTCACAAAGTTACAGAGGGCCTCACTAAGTAGAGAGAGAGAAAGAGAGAGAGAGAGACAGGGAGAGAGAGAGAGAGAGCGCTGAGGCTGGCGGCGAACCCAGATCCTCTGGTCTCCGCCTCCCAAAGTACTGGGATTACAAGCGTGCGCCACGCTTATTCAGTTCATTTCTGATAAGAATGTATCATATAGAAAAATCCGATGATGAATATATTAGAACCTAATACAAATTATTTGAATATGAACATTAATAATCCATATTACAATTTCCCATAATGCTATGGTAGTCTGGGTTCAGTAAGGAGAGCAAGATAAAAGGTTACAGCACATCAATTAAGATGTACATGAGAGAACTGAACGTGGGAAAACAAGGTCATCACAGTCACAGACAAGGGGCAACATAGCTGCATCCAGAAGGTCAAGGTAGTTTAGAATGAAGACGTGAACCTGACTTGCGGGAGCACGTGATGATCAAAGGAAACTGCTGTGATCCTCATTAACCCGGCACCTGTCTCTGATGCCAACATCAAAACAGATGAGCGATAAACAACTGTAAACTTTGTCAATCTCATGTTCCTCTGCACATCAGACAACAACCACCTCTCTGGCTTCATGCAATTTACTCCCATTCCTCTTACCAGATTTTAATATGAATTTCTCTCATGGCATTCTAGTTAGGCATCATACAGAGAGTTGATTCTGGTATACATGGTTCCAGATTTCTTCTCTGCATTAGAAAGGAAAGAATTGGAAGCAATGCCAGTTTGACCAAAATCCAGAACAACTTCTATGGATAAAAATTTCCATCACTCACTTAATAGAGGAAAAAATTAAAGCTTTTAGATTTTATTTTTGTTTGTTTGTTTGATATTATATTTTATTAAGTTAAAACTACATGTTATTTTTTAACATTCTTTTATTGGTGCATTGGAGTCTTACATTGCAATGAATATCTATTTGATGTTAATATACATGCACACAGCTCTTAGTACCCCCCTGTCTCCCCCAACCCGTATGAAGTACCAAGAATGATGTTGGTATATTTTCACATGTGCATATTGTTTATGATAGTAATTCCACTGATTTGCTTCTTTCTTGCCCTCCCTCTTCCCTTGTACCAAATTGCAAGAAAATATTCAAACTAAGGGCAGTTTAACTGAAAATAAATGTGTAATTTTTTTGTTAGTGGTGATGTTTTGTATTGATCTATAAAATTAGTTTTCTTGAATAGTAGCTTCACGTTAGAATTATACACAGCTTTAAAAAATTATAAGTGTCTATATGCCAGCTCCAGAGATTTTAACTTTGTTGCTCTGATTTGGAATCATGGTTTTTGACTTCTATGAAAACTTTTTCAGGGATTCTGACATACAAGCAGGCATGAAAAATCTTGAAATAAATCAGACTTTCATCCATCCATGGTTTCCAACTTGTGGATCTGACAAACTGATGAGCATATCTTTTCTTATTATGAGCCTATAATATTTACAAAAACCCAAACCCATACTTCTTCTTACAAGTAAATTGTAGGCAATTCTAAATATTATTTTTATTAATATTAACAATAGGATTTTATTTTCCACATTCTAATAGCAATACTATTACACACAGACAGGTTTGAAGCCACAGGTTTGAAGCAGCTGAGCCACTTACTCACCACCCAGTAGACATTTGCCCTGGAAAGTGAGAAAAACTTGCAAAAAAGAATTGTATATATGAAAAGTAAACTTTTATTGCATGAAATTCTGTTATTATAACCTAATATAACCTGAACCGACCAATGCAAAAATTAGTTCACAAGTGTGGCAAAGTACATAGAAATCCTAAAATGTATGGCGGGTCAGTAAGCATTGAAGAAACCAACATAAAGTGCTGGAAAGATGACAACCTATATTAATACTATCAAAATATTCATTAAAATTACTGCCTACGGTACCTTGGAACATGGATTCCATTTCAATTAAAATCCTAATGTTTGGGGCTGTTTTCCATGATGTTTTTGTAAGGTATTATCAGAATGGATGAAGTTGAGAAAGAATTGATTGGTTTGCATAAAGATAGGAGAAAAAAAAAAAGTGCCAGAATTGCATGGGTTTGCAGAATTGGGAAAGGCAACTTCTCCTCCATTCTAAAACAAAAGATAAAGTTGAGAAAGCACATGAGAAGGAAGCATGCAATGAAACTTTTCAACTGAACAAATCTCCCTACAATACAGAAAAGATTAGAGGTGTTTGTCCAGTAAATTCTTTAAATATGATCCAATGTTTCGGGACAGGGATCTGACTAAGGGTATAAACTTCACTAAAACCACAATAAGTCCAGTTGCCTCCATCAAAGCAAAGAGCAAAGGACATGGGAGAAAGAAAACAAAGCAATACAGCAGATCTGAGAGTGCTTTTATAACTGCCAAAGAAATCATGAAGCTGGACTAAATGGGTAACTACAAGATATCGAAAATAATAACAGCTCGTGAAAGCATTTTCTAGCAGGCAGTAGACTAAGAAAGTTGGGCAGTCTCCTAGGGGAGCATATGCCCCAACATCAACCTCACATCAGGCCAGAAAGACAATAGAAAAGAATGAAGTCTCCTTTCCAGAGTAGAAAAATAGAAGACCCAGAGGAAAACAAGGAAGCTACTTACATAGAACACATTCTGGGTCCAACCAAGGGACATTTTCTTCCTAGAATAGGGAGCCTTGGTGCATGTAGGTTTCCATAATGCTATGGACCAGTGACTTTCCTGTCTTCATATGGTCTCTTCCTGAACAGATAAGTGGATTTTGGAATATGGAGTATGTGGAGGATGAATTCTTTTTGTTTTTAGTTTAATTTTTATCTCACAGGCCCTTGGATCAAGAGTAACATGTATCTAAAGATAAAATCACTATGTAGTACTCTTGGGTTTTGATCTTAATGTGGAGATAGAATAGGATTTAAGGTTTGCGTTCTCTGGGGAGGGTTGTTGCAATCTGTTCAGTGAGAATCAAAATTTGACAATTGGGGAGTGGCCTATACAGACATTATTAGTGTTCATCAATAGTTGGTTCACTTCATCTCCCCACAATAAAGACCTCATATCCTAGACTGTCCACACTTGAGTGGGCCTGTGTGATTATGTCTTGCTTTTGCTAATGCACTAAAAACTCATGACTATATGATTCTCTGTTCTTTCTCTTCTCTACTTCTCTAGTGACTATGGAGTTAGACTCAGGTAAGACAAAATCTTAAGATGATAACCTCCTGAATTGCTGAGTTCCAGAAGAATCTTAATGACTCAATGATGAGCAAACAATGTATTGCAATAACCTATAGTAATTCGGAGATCATTTCTATAGAATTACCCAACCAATCTTAAAAGGGTTAAAATATTCTGAAAATTTCTTTGCATTTAGGAATTGATGCTTCTGAATCTTTTTTTGCTCAGAATAATCAATATATTTGATTTTGTGCACAGTATTTTTCTCTGTGACATCAAGATAATAGAGATACTGAAGAACTACTATTACCTATCTGGTAAGTATTGATGCTGGTACCTTCTTTTCTTAAAAGAAACTATCAACCTATGGCTTTTAGAGTAAATTTAATGTGTGCACTGATAGTGATTGTAAGGTACCATCAACTGTAAAAATACATCTTAATTTCAGAAATGTTAATAACAGTTTATCTTTAAATTGATGAAATAACAAAATCCCCCAAAATATTTCTTTTAGAGCAACACTTTCTTAAAAAGTTATTGTATAGTCTTTTCTAATACAATATAAAGTTAAAAGTAGAAAGAAAATAAAATGGAAATTAACAATCAGCCTCATCAAGGAAATAATTTAAGAGAAATCCATAAAGGAACTTAAGGAAAATCTAGAAGGTGATGTGCAGTTGGTCTAAAGAATAGTCCAGCCTGGAGAATAAAACCTCAGGTAGACACAGGCTGACAGCAAGTAAAGATGATAAACCAACCCATCTCTCACACTCAGGCATGCACATATACACACACCGAGGATAACTCAAAAAATAATCATATTGTTAATATGAAGGTTCTTATAAGAGGAAAGGAAAAACCTTTAAATAATAAAAATGTATATGAATGAAAATATGACTAAAAGCTTTTGTTCTTTGCTACTTTATTTTGCATTTAGTTTTGTTTTCAAAATTCCTTATAGTCAATATGTTAGAAATAAATTATCATCGTGTTGTAAGAAAAGACTCATGTTTGAAAATGGCTTATCAAGGTGATTTTACTTTTTGCAAAGAGGGTGTGTCACCAGCAAAACACACATGTTAGAAAGTTCATCCAGTTTTTAATCCCTAATGCAAAGTTTTTCACTGTACTCCTATTGATGGGAGCCAGGTTTCACATTTTTATGCAACTGGTTAATTTGTGTAGAATGGAACACCGGTAGAGGGCTTGGCATTTGCAGTTTTCAGGAAATGAAACTCACAAGAAACAGGGACTTAAACAAGTATACAAAATGGTAGTTTTACAAAATGGAGTTACTTTAAATGAAGCTAATCCTTTGATAGAAAAGAATTATATTCTAACAAACATTAACACACGTTTAGTTTCCAGTTTGAATCAGTGGGTGGAGATTTGAAGAAATAAGACAGAGAATTCCAAACACTGCAAATGGAATGACCATGTTCCTACATGGTCACATAGCCTTTTTTTTTCAATGTTCTATTTCAGTTTTATCCTTAGTCTCAGGATGCTGCCCTTGGGATATGGTTCTTTTTTTTTTTTCATGTATCACAATGTTTATTGATAGGTACAAGTATACAAGATCAGGGCATGAACATGACTTGATAAATTAGGCTTAATTTCAATACTATAATAAGGGGGAAAATTCAAATTCTCACCATTAGTTTCACACCCACAATAACCACTTCAAGTCCACTAACTATCTCTCAAAACTGATCAGTTTTGTGCAAGTAAACCATGTTTCTTTTTTTATATATTCATTTATTGGTGCATTGTAATTATACATTTTGATACACATCAGGGCAGCAGCATCATACATGCACACATTGCATGTTTCTTTTAAAAAGACTTGTGCACTTGCCCACGCTTAAGGATATTAAAATCTATCACATAAAGCCCATTACTAGAGGTAGAAATGCAGGCAATATACTATTACGGCAACAACCATCAATTACAGTTAAAAATTTTTCTATAACAACCAAATGGATAATCAAATACTGCAACAACTCAAGTATTATTGAGCAAAGTACCTTTCTACAGTATTCAGTGTTGATACTCAGTTTTCTAACTTAAAACAGCCTATGATAAATGGCAGCAAGATACCCCTAAAATATTTGATGGTAGACTATATTAAGACATTACACTACAAAAAAAAACCTTATGCAGAAGGAAATCCTACCTGACATGCTTCTGCTTTAAATATCATGAAAACATTAAGTTCTAAGATGTGGCTTTTACAATCTTAGCTGAATATTTGGAGAGGGACAGTAAAATTTCTCCACTCAAATTTGGCACTTCAAGGTCTCCCTAAGATGTGTGTCCTATTAGAATCTTGCTTTGCATGTGTTTAGCTTCATCTTCAATCAAGCTCCTCAAGGAAATCCACATGCAAACTTTTGGAACTGCCTTTTGTTTAGCTATCCACTTCTGAAAAACTGCCACAGAAATCCCAGCCATTTCAAGAGCCCTAAACTCTGGCTCTGAAGCACATGAAAAACCCAACAGGCCCTGCTTGCTATCAAGCTTGCTTTACTATGGTTAAAAATGGACTCCTGTGGAAAGCTGGTGGAAATGTGTGCATTCTTTCTCTAAAGGGCCATAGTCTTCTGCTGTCTGTTGCCTAGTGCCTAAAATCACTCAAGTGGCTCAAGTGGAAGAATTTATACAATAATTGCTGTCTAAATTTAACTTTTATGATTGACAATGATAAAATTTCAGCTTTTGGTATTAATGAAAATTTAGAAAAATGTTAGCAATCATTAATCTATGTAATCTTCTAGTTCTTCAAGATCTGAGGTCAAACTTGGCTATCAGGTCATGCACTTCTCTCAGCCCTGTAGGAAGAGCGCTTTCTGGAACCCAGACAAGGCTCAACTCCAGCCCCAAGACACAGTATCAAAAGAAAGAAAGCCTTTGATATGGCCTTGATGTTTCTTGTCCCATAATGTACAGGCTGCAGCTCAGATGACTACTCCCTGAGTTCTAGCTATACAGATTCAGTACTGACTTTAGTTTTTTTTTTTTTGTGGTACCCGGAATTGAACCCAGGGACATTCTACCTCCGAGCTACATCCTCGGCCCTATTTTTTATCCTTTATTTTGAAACTGGGTCTCACAAAGTTATGGAGGGCCTCACTAAGTAGCTGAGGCTGACCATGAACCCAGATCCTCCGGTCTCTGCCTCCCAAGTACTGGGATTACAAGCGTGAGCCACCACGCCCAGCCTGACTTCAGTGTTTGAATTTTTGTTTGTTTGTTTGTTTGTTTCATTAGGATACTCTCTCTAGCTTTGTCTGACTGAACACTTCACTTACATCTTGGGCAAAATGCTTTACCATCATGTTTTGTCACCAAATATGTGTCACTATTAAATAACACAAATTTAATAAATGCTGATAATAATAATTATATTATTAAGTACTGGGATTACAAGCGTGCGCCACCACGCCCGGCTTCAAAAATTAAAGTTTTACTTTACATCTTTATTCTAAAAGATTCTTAACTTTTGCTTGCAAAAAGGCTTTCTAAACTCCAGATTATAGATTTTCCCAAAGCGAGGGGAAAAAAGGTAGAATATTGACACTGTCCACATTTTTCCTCCCACAACTTCCTAAAAATGTTGTCTCCTGTTTTCTTGAGCCGAGATATTTCAAATGTCTACTTATCAATTCTCTCTAATAGATAATCAATAAATAGATATGAAATTAGAATTGGGTATTTTACTTCTTGGTCATCACCAATGGTGTCAAGAAAAATTTGTATTCCTGAAATATGCACCATGTTTTTTTTGTGACTTCCTGAACCCATTGTCCTATCCCAGGTCACACTCTGTTTTGAAAATTAAGAAGATTACACAAGAAAGTACATTTCTCGTAATCTCCTAGACATATTTTGCATATACTACATATTAGGGACACATTTCGTTGGTAAGCTGATATTCTTGAAAGCTGATATTCTTTGCTTCTTTTGCCCCATCAGCAACTCCTCGACTGCTACACACACAAATGCTTACATGCACTTGAACATGCACACACACACTATTCAGTTAGGTAAATAAGAACACTGTCCAACCCCATAACTACTACTTTAAACTGATTTCTAACTATATACTTCTTTTCTTCTTCTGTACACATTCACATGCATTATTAATAATCAGTTTACATATTTCTAACATACCAATTTGCTTCTATTCTCAGATTAAAGTATATGTAAAATGAGTTGATATAATTACCAGCATATTTGTTTCTTTCCAGTCAAAAAACTTTATTGATATTGAAGTGAGTAGAAAGTTTTTGATATGTTGTTATATATCTGTATGTACTTTAACATGAAATATTTTGCTTTACAAGTTAAATCAATTAATTTCTCAAGGTGTGGTGGCTCATGCTTGTAATCCCAGTACTTGGGAGGCTGAGACAGGAGGATCGCAGGTTCGCGGCCAGACTCGGCTACTTAGTGAGGCCTCCACAACTTAGTGAGACCCTGTTCCAAAAAAAATAAAGAATAAAACTAAATAGGGCTGGGGGTATAGCTCAGAAGTAGAATGCCCCTGGGTTCCACCCCCAGTACCACAAAAAAATTAATTAATTAATTAATTTCTACACTCTAGAACTTGTTAAAAATATATCAAATTTTGCCAGGTGTGGTGGCGCATGTCTGTAATCCCAGTACTTGGGAGGCTGAGACAGGAGAATCACAGATTTGAGGCGACCTCAACAACTTACTGAGGTCCTCAGAAACTTGGTGAGACCTGTTTCAAAATAAAAAATAAAATAGGACTGGGGAGTGTTGCTAAGAGGTATAAAAAAATTACCAAATTTTGCAACCCATGTCAAATTTATTATAACACAACCATGAAAATATCTTCTGTATTCCATTTTATAGGCAAGTTTTTATTGAATGCTCTTTCTTCTTTTAGGCACTCAATTGAAATAAACTATAGCTTCATTTTTTGTGTGTTTGCTTATAGTTTATAAGGTAAAAAATTCTAATAATTGTAGTAATTGTAATCCATTTATGTCCTTATAAATTACAATGAGCAATGGAGTCTTAGAAAATTATCTTTAAGACTAACAATATGGTGTTGATATTTTTCAGATTTGTTACTTTTTCTAGTAACAATGACCTCAGGGCTGTGGTGACTTAGTATATTAATATTTATATATGGCAATTAATTATAAAGGGACAGTATAAAATATGCACCTTACCAAAATATTATTTTTTTAAGTTAAATAAAATTTCTCTGAATTCTTTTCTCAAACTTGTTATTTCATTGCTTAGAGGAGGCTCTGGATGACAGTGACCACTAGGTTGCAGATATCCCTTGATGTTGGATAATAAAATCCCTATAGAGAATCCTCACATTTGCCAGTGACGACACATTCTTGGCAGTTAGAGCTTCTGCATGATAAATATTGCAATTAAAGCTATTGAGTTGTGCATAAAATAAACTTCCTCAATCTTGCTTCAAATTTATCTGAAAGTCATTAAAATAACAGAAAGTATATGAAATAGACTGTTCAAAAAGAAAGTATATGTTTTACATAATTTATAACATTGATATTAATAATAGCAATAATTTTTAAAAGAAGCTTCCCCCAATAGGGGATGCTATTTTGTGAGATTTCAAAAGTAGAGAAAATAAAAGACATATTAGCATAATTTCACTTGATTGTTGGTAAGACTACCTTATTTAAAAATATATATTTTTAATAAAAGGTCACTTTTCCACTATTTTATATTAGTAGAGATTAAAGTAACTGAATTTTTGGTAGGAGAAAACATGACATAAAGGATTGTGTTTCTTTATAATTTATATTATTTGGAAATCAGTACCAGTATATAGACACATTTTTAACTTTACACGTAAAGTTACAATTAGAGTTCATCTTTAGGTTTTCCTTTTTAGTGGTTATGCTCTCCCTGTCATATCCTTTACCAAACCTAGTAAGCTCCTCTAACCCCATAAATTATCTGTTTATCAAGTTAGGATGAATCTTTTCATCTTTTACTGGTATCCATATAACATTATTATATAAATGTACATATGAAAGCACAGATATACATTCACCCCCAAATACATACATATTTAAAATGAGACTTCTTAGTGTTTAACAGAAAATAAAATCCTGTTATCTTTTCTGAAACTTTCATTTAACAATATTTTCTGAAAAAAATCTCTACATGTCAGTTATCACATCTCTCTCTCTCTCTTTTTTTTTTTGGTCACTTCTCTTTTAAAAGTGGTCCATGATAGCACATAGTTTTCCATTTTTTTCCATTGATGTTATGTACATATGTGAGGATACTAATACCAAACTCAGTATTTTCTACAGGGAAATGGGGGAGTAGGGAGGGAGCTGGGGGAAAACTCACCAAGTACTGTGGGCATGTATATCAGTATTACTCTGAACTACATTATGATGTGAGACTATAATGCACCAATAAAAGTATACAAAAATTCCAGTTCTACATAATAAAAAAGAAAAATAAATAAAAGGATACATGGTATTGCAAATGTTATATACTATAATATATTTATTTATTTATTTATTTATTTATTTCGATGTCTATGTGTTTTTCTCTGTTCTTTTGAAACTCCCATGAATAATATTATAATCAATATCATTGTGTGTTTTGTAGGAACATCAAATCTTACATGCTAATGTTTGACTTCTGCTAACTACGTTTCTTGGAATATCATTGTTGGATTTGCATGTCATTGCATTTTTTATTTATTTTCCAAAATACTAAAAAATTCACATTTCTAACATTTGATAACATTCGTCTTTCTTGCACCAATACATGATAATATTTTCCACCTCATTCCCTCTTTAAAATTTTGTCTAGTGGATAGATATGAAATGATATTTTATTATCTGATTTTCATTGCTGGTAAAATAATTGTTGGTGTTGTACATTTGCAAATCATTTTTACTGGGGATATGTATCCTTATAGGAGGATCTTTGAATCTGTTTCTAATTTGAAAGACCTTAGAAATTAGGATATCTCTCTCAAAAGAAAGTTTTGGGGGAATCAAATAAGCTAACTTGTATAAATAACACGGTAAACTTTGAAGCATTATATAAATTAGATCGAAATGGCAAGACTCCATTTGTGACAGTAGATCATTGAGGGAAAATAATTCTATCCTCTCTTACTTGACTGCCCCACAACTGTAAAAAATAAACAGAAACTTCAATTCTATTTTTTTTTTTTTTTTGCAGTACCGGGGATTGAACCCAGGGTCATTCTACCTCTGAGCTACACCCCTAGCCCTAGTTTTTATTCTTTATTTTGAAACAGGGTCTCACTAAGTTGCAGAGGGCCTCACTAAATAGCTGAGGTTGGCCGCGAACCCGGATCCTCTGGTCTCAGCATCCCAAGAACTGGGATTACAAGTGTGCGCCACCACGCCTGTCTCAGGAACTTCAATTCTAACTTTGTGCACAATTGCCTCAGTTTTCCTCTTTGTATTATTGGGATTCTCATAGTTTTACATGTATATTAATTGGAACTGTGGTGCGTAATTTCATGTATCAATTTAAGTGTGCCAAAAAGTGCCCACATGTTTGGTTAAATATTCATTGGGATGTGTCCTTCAGTTGGAACTGAGGAGAATGAGAACAGGGCAGAATGAAGGAAAGCTGTTAGACTTTTTGAATTCTACAGGACAAGAAAATAGAATTCTTTGACTGCAAGTGTGTACTATTCTTCAAGAAAAGGGAAGAAGTGCCCCAAAGATGAGAAAGAGATCATCAGGGCTGCTCTGGTCTCCACAAGCTGATTTCACTGGCCCAAGAGATCAAAGGGTGGGGTTGGGGCCCAGTAATGGCATGTGGATGGGGACAGAACACATGATCGAGCTGTCACACTGATCTATAAGGGTGAATCTGCCACTGCGTCGCTCCTGAAAATAGTGGCATCAAGCCAAAGAGGATAATTCTGGACTTCGGAACTAAAAGATAAAAGGACTAAAAGATAAAGAGGATAATTCTGGAGTTAAGGACTAAAGTAATTTTCACTCCTTCCTTTTTTCTATTTCTCTATTTTGGAATAGCAACTATTCTATATCTGTCCCACCATCATATCTTGGAAGCACAAAACCTTTGTGGTTTTACTGGTCCACAGTTAGGAATTCTGATTCCTAATACGTAATCTCTTGAATCTCACTCTTACTTTATTTAGATTATATTTACATGAGATTTTGGATTTTTAGACTTTGGAGTTGATGCTGAAATAAATTACTACAGGAGCTTTTGGGGTTTAATGAGATTATTTTGCACATAAGTAGATCTTGAATTTCGGAGGACCAGGAGGAGAAGGCTGTGGAATGAATTGTTTCTTGCCAAAATTTGTGTGTTGGAGCTTTAACTCCCAATGTGAAAATATTTGGAGATGGGCATTTGGGAGGTAGTTAGGATCAAGTGAGGTGATAAGGGTGGGGTCTCCATAGGGGGATTAGTGCCTTTGTAAGACTAGATACTAGAGAGTTTGCACTCTCCTGTTCCCTCGCCCTGTGGGTGTGTCATTTGAGGGCACACTTGGAAGACAGTCATCCACAAGCCAGGAAAAGAGCCCTCACTAGAACTGGACAGTGCTGGCACCCTACTCTTAGACTTCGTCTCCACAAATGAGAGAAAATATATTTCTGTTACTTAAACTACCCAATCTGCGGTGATCTATCTTTTTTTTTTTAAGTTCTGGGGATTGAACCCAGGGACATTCTACCTCTGAGCTATACCTCCAGCCCTATTTTACTTTTTATTTGGGTCTTGCTAAGTTGCTGAGAGCCTCACTAGGTTGCTGAGGCTGGCTTCCAACCTGTGATCCTCTGGTCTCAGCCTCCCAAATACTAGGATTACAGACATGCACCACTTCACCTGGCCCCTTTTGGCAATCTATTATAGCAGCACGAGCCAATTAATATACATCTTTAGCCACTTCCCAGCACAGGAAGAGCTTCTATGCTTCAGCCTCTATGTAACATGTGTTGAGGTTATTATTGCTTATTTACAGATCCTAAATGCTATAGCAGCCAAATGCCCTATAGAAAGCTGCATGTGCCAAAGCCTTAGATTTGGGCAAGAAAGTCGCAATTGTAGTTTCTGACCCTTACCTTTATACCTGGTGTTCACCACCTGCTTGCCTTTGACTTTTCCCATCCTAATCTGCCAAAGCCCAAACAAGCTGACACTTTTCTTGAGGTAAAAATGACACAAACCTTTGCTTATGTACATGTTTCCCAAATAAATCTCTTCAGGGGTGTATTATGCATCACTAAACTCCCTTTCATTATTTTTATGTTTCAAACTCAATGTTTTTCATTATTTTTATGTTTCAAATTCAATCTGAGGTTGCCCAAAACTAGTACCTTTCTCACTCAATTATTATCAGTTGGATAAGAATCCAAATGATTTAAATATAAGATATAGTGGTCAAAATTATTAACACATTTAGGTTAGAGGATGAGGGTTATATATTTTCCTAATGCACATCCATAGAATTATGCAGATTTCTTCACACAAGTTAAAATCTCTACAGGGTGGGTTTGGTGTTTGTTCTTCTTAGACTTAGAGTATAGCAGAAAACAGAAGGATACAGAGGAGAGAAGAGGCTGAGCTGTCCATGCCCTGTTTTTCCTCATAAATTTACTATTTGTCAAACTAAATCTGCCATCCCTAGAATGGCAGACATAAAGAAAAAAACAAACTCAGGATTGGTGCAGAAAACAGAGCTTCTTATATGTGGAAGGAAATGGCCGGTGGATGGAATAAGCAATTGTAAGCTGAAAAAATTAATTCTTTAAATTCTTATGAAAAGAATAAGTGCATAAAAATGAACCATAAGTTATATTTTTCACAGAAATATATACCAAAGTGTGTGTGTGCTTATGTGTGTGCATGTGTGTATATTTGTATTTTTACTGAATTTTCTAGCAAGCAGTAATATTAGCCCAGAGTTTCCTTCCATCACTATGATATTTTAAGTCAGAGATTCTCAACACCACATGAGCACACATCTAACCAACTTCCATTTTGTAAATAAAGCTTTACTGGAAGACAACAATGCCCATTTGTTATTATGTTGTCTAGAATTACTTTTGAGCTATAATGGCAGAGCTAAACACTTGCTACAGACACCATTTTATCTGGAAACCTAAATTATTTACTATCTGATCTTTTTATATAAAATATGTGCTGGCCCTTTTTAAAATGATGGAAATAAAATCTTAAGTTATTGAACTATCAGTTTTTTCCAAATAATATGGAATTATTTATCAAAATTGCCTGTATAACTATGTAACCCAAGCATTTCTGAGATCAGTGTTCCATTTAAAAATCTATTCAATGCCTCTATTTGGATTTTTTCAGAGGTTTAAAAAATTCTAATATTAGAAAAACATATAAAAATTAGAACAGTGTACCTCTTCCTACTTCATGTCCTTCCAGATTATTATTAGGCAAATAAAAACATTAAATCATTTAATCTGTTACCATTTCCATATATTTTTGAATCAGAATAAAAAGTAATTGTAATTTGTCAATTTCTTTCTTTTTTTGCAGTATTGGGGATTGAACCCAGGGGCATTCTACCTCTGAGCTACACCCCCAGCCCTATTTTTGATTCTTTATTTTGAAACAGGGTCTCACTAAGTTGTGGAGGGCCTCACTAAGGAGCTGAGACTGGCCACAAACCCAGATCCTGGGGTCTCAGCCTCCCAAGTACTGGGATTACAAGAGTGCGCTGCCATGCCCGGCTAGCTGGAATATTTCTATAAAGATACATTTCTTCTTATTAACTTTTATTACCCTCAGGTACAATTTGTATAGAAAAGAAAGACTGGGTAAATCCCTAATTTTTTTCTTTACTTTCCATTCCTAATCATGGGTTTGAATATTTGATTTACTTATCTCAATGAATTGAAGTTATTATTTGGAATAGTTTCAATGATCCAGAATTGTTTAGAGGAATTTATTCAAGTTGGTTCTTGAGTTACTGTGAGTGCATCCAGCAGGCTCTGTTGGTCCCCACACCTGCTGCTCTGGTTCATCCACTGTCCTACACACCAGGCAGCTCTTGCTCTAGGAAACCCTGCTCCTCCAGGTGGCAATGTGCTTTTGGAGGCCAAGCTGCAGAAGTGTGTTCATGGTTAAGGATGTGATGTTTCTCCTTGTTTTTAGCTAACAGAGCTGCAAAATGTGTATGTTTTTACAACTGAAGTACAAAGTCAAACTTATAGTTCCTATTGAACTTCAGAATTATATGATTCCTAATACTTCATTGTCCTTAGATTTTTATCTCTATTCCCCCCACTTAAATTTTTAATTTTTTTTTTTTTTGCGGTACCAGGGATTGAACCCAGGGGCGTTCTACCTCCGTGCTACACCCCCGGCCCTATTTTTTTATAGTTTATTTTGAAACCGGGTCTCACAAAGTTGTGGAGGGCCTCACTAGGTAGAGAGAGAGAGAGACAGGGAGAGAGAGAGAGAGAGAGAGAGAGAGCTGAGGCTGGCCGCGAACCCGGATCCTCCGGT
>PVJS01037969.1:0-19637 GCA_004027185.1 Glis glis
GGTCCTATTTTTTATGCTTTATTTTGAAACCGGGTCTCACGAGGTTGCGGAGGGCCTCACTAAGGAGAGAGAGAGAGAGACACAGAGAGAGACAGAGACAGAGACAGAACGAGAGCTGAGGCTGGCCGCGAACCCGGATCCTCCGGTCTCAGCCTCCCAAAGTACTGGGATTACAAGCGTGCGCCACCACGCCCAGCTACTAATTTGAATTTTTAAACCAAATTTTCTATTCTAAATAGTAATACTTAGCAAAAATATTGTAATAGGTGATGCATATTTCCGATTATAAACATTTTATTCTTTTCTCAATTGTATAAACCTCTCCTATTGGACAAAATGCACATAAGTATCCTAATTCTTAATTCTTATTCTAAGCTTTGTATTTGAGTTTCTAAATTTGAAATTAGTTACAGATATACAATAGGGAATATGACTTTTATATAATTCAAATTGTCTGACCCCAGTGATCTAGAGCAAGTATCCTGAGAGTTCACTATTATAATTTTAATTTCACATCAGATTTTTGAAATATTTCTTTGACTGCAATACTATATATCCTTGTTCAGAACTCAAAGGAGGGAACTCCATTCACATAACAATTCCTAACATATGTTTATGTATACCGCTATGTATATCTCCACTGAGTGCTACATCAGAGAAAATATAGAATATGAATATTATGACTTGCAGGGATCACAAAATACTCTGACATATGATTGAAATCTGCCTAATAGAAGTGAATTCTAAGAAGAATTTCTTGAGCATTTATTCCACAACTCTGCAAAACAGCTTCACACTGAACTTCTGATCCAAAAATGTGAGGAAATAAAATGATTGAAACCTGTCAGCAAAGAAAATCAGCCAGCAGAGTGATGAATCACAGAGAAGAACAGTGAATCAAGTGTCTGTGCTGCATTAAGTCTGAATCAGTTACCATTCAAAAAGATGGAATTTTATTTTATTTATTTATTTTTTTTTTTTTTTTTTTTTTTTTTGCGGTACCGAGGATTGAACCCAGGGGCGTTTTACCTCTGAGCTACACCCCCGGCCCTATTTTTTTATCCTTTATTTTGAAACCGGGTCTCACTAAGTAGCTGAGGCTGGCCGGGAACCCAGATCCTCTGGTCTCAGCCTCCCAAGTACTGGGATTACAAGTGTGTGCCACCACGCCCAGCTAGATGGAATTTTAGAATACAACTGAGATGTAAATGAATGAAAAAAATAGCAAAGTGTGTAAAATTCATTTATTTACCTGATAACCTAAGTTTAAAGAACAATTCATTCCCGAGTCACATACAATAGCCCAATAAAATCCAATAAAGTTTAATTATTGCCACCACTACTTAAAAATGTTTGCTCATTATTTTTACCAATTATGTGCTTATTTACATACAAGCGAAGGAAGTCCTGGTTACCTTTGAGTCATCAAATGATTCAGACTGATTCTAAACCTGTTTAGCCTAACAATAAAGGCCTTCTTCCATCTAGTCCTATCATGCCACTCCCGCCTTGTCACCTACTTACTCCTCTAACATAAACCCTGCTCCAGTTACTCTTCTTTCCATCCTGTCCCTCAAGTGTTCTTCCATCTTCTGTCTCCATGTGCTTGTGCATTACCACCACCCCTTTCCCTCCCTTCTCCTTGCAGTTCTTCAGAGATGAGTTAACTGTCTCCCTGAATGCCTCCCTTAATCTCTTCTGCTGCAAATGGTCACTCCTTTCCTTATTTCCCATAGTATTTAATACTATAAAATGATATGCATGAATATAGAGAGCTACGATTAAATATTGTATAAAGGCTGTTAGGCTGTTTTGTGTTTGGTTGTCTTCTCAAATGCCACTGCTTTTCTAAGATGTTCAATTCAAAAGATGATCTTTAGAAATGTATAAAACAACTATGTAGCTATTTGCAACCTGCAAAGATAGCAAGGTTGGTGCAGGAAATCATTTGAATGGCACCTTTAATTTGATGATCTCAGAGTCCTTGACAGAATAAAATTTCACATTCTTAATTACAGGTCTGGGATGGTGTTAAGTCATTACTGCCATTTTTTTTTTTTTTTACTTTCATGGTAAAAATAGCATGAGCTACATAATTTTTTTCCAACCTAAATTGTTACTTAGGGGAAGTGAGCACACAACTTGATTTGTTACTTCTCTCTTCTTACTAGGGCAAATGCATCCCTCAAATGTTGTTTAATGTCCATTGTATACCTTCCACCTTGATTAGGTTATCTACTAAGAAAAGTGTGTATGTTGTAAAAACACTTAACTTCAAGAAATTCCTTGGTATTGATGTTTTTCAGTTTGCTAGTCTAACGATGATTGTGCTGCTGACAGGATAGGCTCACCTCTATTTCCACATTGCTACAATGCTGCTATTCTATAAACAACAAAACCTTATTAGGACATTTGCCTAACTGAAAAGGTTATGTGAAAGAGGGATAATGTATTACATCAAGAGAAGAGTTCAGACTTATAGAAAAATGATTTCAGGAAAATGGCTTTTATCATTTCATAAATAGGTGAGTTAATGACATATTAAATATATGAAGGTTTGCTAAAAAAAAATTCACCTACCCTCCATTTCAGGAAAGACTTCTGTGAAAAGAAACTCACAAATAAAGACATTTCTCAATGCTCTCTATACATCCTTTTTTTTAAATCATAAGCTGTCCTTCCTTTATAGGTTTGAAATCTTTATTGATGGGATCAGTGCAATATTTTAAACAATATATGTCTGAAAGTAATTTACAATTAGATTAAGAATCCCAAATCAAGGCACAGATCCCTGCATGGCCCCAAGGGCACTGATCCTTAGTCTAAGGCAAATAAATCTTGCTCCAAGTTTTATATGAGAGGGTCACTTATAGCTGACCATGACATTGTAATTCTCATGATATGATGCTCAGTGACAGAACAAACTACTCTTCGTGGCAGAGCACTGAAAACTGAGGAGTCTTATATCAAATGTAAGTTACTTTTAGCATGCAGGGAGCTGGAAAAAAGCTCAGTGAATTCAGCTTTGGAGTGATGGTGTTCAGTTGTTATAAAGGTCACTTGCCCTTGGCCTCATTTCAGCTTAATTGGGACAGGTTAATCTTCTTTTCTGTTGTTCTTTCAATTTGGAATGAAACTGGGATCTCTGTTAGTACTCCTCATCCATCAAATTCCGTGACCTTGAAAGAAGACTGCAGCTCTCTTTCTCAGGAGAGAGTCTGAAAATGAGAATTAAAATAGGTCTTCTCAGTGGAGACCACAGCAACATGTAATAAGACATGTAAAAAAAGATCCGATCACTGCAGGCATTCTGTGAGTAACATATGGAATCAAAAAGAGAATTCACTTAAACTCAGAGTTAAAAAAGAAGAAAAGACAGTAAAAAGATGTCTTCTAAAAATCCACTAAAATTCTCTGTGATGATTTTTAATGGGAATCAACAATTTTAAAATGGGTTTTCTTCTGACTTTAATGAAAGTATTCACATTACAAAGTAGGAAACATTTTAAACTTTTACTCTAGATAGATTTAAAAAAAACAAAAAGTAGAAGTATTAGCAAAATACATGGATATTGATGCAGGTTTTATTATTTTAAAATAATCTTTTGGTTAAAAATGAGATGGCATTTCTAAGCAGCCACAGGGTGGACTGCTTTTATGATAATAAATGCAAAATTACAGTGCTATAAGGGCAATATTCAAAATCTAAGAGTCAAGATTTATAGCACTGTTCAGGCTACTGAGGAAAATACCCATGATCCCACAGCACTGTGGAAAGTTTATGAAATTATAAGGTGTAATGCTTCTTTTTAGTTTTACAATATGCAACCTATATGAGAACACATACCAACCACCAGGTAAATTCACACTCCTCTTCTAGGATTACCCAAGAAAACATTAGGAACAAGAACAAGTTGATGCATTGGAGCATAAAGAACTGTCGACATGATTTAGAACTACAGAGATTATAGTCTGAATAATTAAAAATTGATTGTAATATTATTTAATACCACTCCACAAAAGACCATGATCTGTAAACAAAAGATTCCACTAGAGGTATGGTATTTTTATTTTGTGGTATGTGTTTTCAATGTTTAATTTTTCATTTTTAATATGTTTTCATTTCTTAACACATTTTGGTTCTACATACCATTGGGGGTTTGGTGTGGTACTTCCACACAAGCATACAGTGTGTGTTGATCATAGCCAACCACCACTGATCATGTACTTCCACACATGCATACAGTGTGCACTGATCATAGCCAACCACCCTCCTTCCATGTGCATTTGATGCTTCTGAAGCCACCCAAGAGGGTTCCCACATCTCCAAATTCAATGCTGTTGTGCATTTATAAGTTGCTCTATTTACAAAGAAAAGCCATGCAGTGCTCTCTAAAAATGGTTGACAAGGGAAATTTAATGGTGATATATAGCAAAATTCTCATCTTTAATCTTTAGGATGACCAATCTCATACAGAATGAGTCGTCATTAACAATAAAATTATCTATAAAGAATAAGCATACTCTTTTTCTCTTTCTTTCTTTTTTTTTGGTATTGAGGATTGAACGCAGGAGCATCTACCTCCAAACTAGACCCCTAGTCCTATTTTATATTTTTCATTTTGAAACAGGATTGCTGAGGGCCTTGCTAAGTTGCTGAGACTGGCTTTGAACCTTCTATCCTCCTGTTTCAGGCTCTCAAGTACTGGGAGCATATTCTTAATATCTGCTACAAATAAAACATCAAAAGGATAATAATCATACTATTTTATGTTTATTCATTTTAAAATAAAATGTTTACTGTGAAAATATTATTGGAAATTTAATTGATCAAAGGTTAATCTGAGTTAACTCAGAAAAAATTTGTATTCCAGTTTCACACGTACTTGCTGGTGGCCTTAATGAAAATATTTAACCTCTTTAAACCCTATGTGTAAGCTTGGGATAATAGCACCTACTGATCATCACGTTGGTGTGCAGATTAAATGAGAATACCATTTGATAAAATTTAATACCAGAGTGTTAGGTAGATAGTAAGTGCTCAAAATATAATTTATTTTTTCAATATTATTTTGATACCTACATGTAATAACATGAGCATGTTTTGCAAATACAATGTATTTGTTTTGTATATTTCAATATTGATGAACTAAGAAAACTATTTTATACTCTCCAATGATTCAGTGGACTTTTCAAGATAAATTTGAACAGGGTAATTTTCTTGTAGCCCAGACAATGAAAACAGAAATATCAATCAAAGGAAATATAATAGAAAAATTCTGATATCTTGATTTAGAAGATTCCCCAAATAGCAGAGTTAACTAAGTCAGAGAAGGGGGTGGGGCTAATGTGAACATTATTTTCCAGACTTTATAAAATAACAATAAAAATATGAGTAACAAAATTTAGTGAGCAATTATATCATGTTCCAGGAATCATGACAAATGCTTTACATGTATTATTTCATTTGACCCTTCCAATAATTCTTTTTTTATTTTAAAGGAAAATGACTCTAGATATTTAGACTATACTACTCAAGGAGAATTCCTATGCTAATTAACTTAACAGATGTTTATTGAGAGCCTAATATATGCCACGTACCAAGTTAAATATTAAAATGAATCACTGTGGGTATTGAACTGTATGGCATTAAATCGCAGCCCACAATACTGATGGCCATAGTGTCATTTACCCTAACTAAAGTTTTCAGTGCAGACTCTTATGATTTATTCCACAGGTACACTTCTCTAAATTTATGATAAAATATGATGGGAAAACAGAAGTGGCTTTCCCTAAATTGTTTTAGGTCAGATTGCATAAAATTTCTATTATAGTTATTACTCAACCTCCTTTTCTGTATATGCTCACAGTATGCACATATATTTAGACTTTTGCTTCACTGACTTCACAATTTAAAGTAAAAATAAAATATGATTGCTCTATCAATTATTGACATTCCACACTTAATTCTACCAGATGTTGAAAAAACGCATAAGAAACACTGATTATTTTAACTTTCATGGGTCAGGTTGCTGTTGGAGAGGGGAGCTTGCATCTTGAGGAAGAGTCCAATTGTACTGTAGAAAAAAAATAGACTAATGATTTTGAACCCAACTCAAAATGAGAACAGAAAATATTATGACATAGGAGCAGACAGTTTACGTGAAGTTCCTATGAAAGATGTATGTTTCTTTGGATAGTTTAATATTTATCTTTTAATTATATAAAGCTTGAGATAAAGTTCAGTCTACTTCACAACACCGATCCAGCCTATTTATACCAATTTGGTCCTTTGGGGCCACCCACACTGTCTAACTCCAGGGACCAACATTCCCAGAGTATATCACTGAACAGAGCTTCAGATATTGCTCAGCGCAGCAGCCCTGCTGTTGTCTGGGGGGCTCTGAATAGTTGATTGAATTTTTTCCCTGATCTTAGTTATTTCTCAGAGTAACTGTTGCTTACAAAGTATTCCCTTAGGTGATTTCTTTCTTTCTTTCTTTTTTTTTGATGAAGCAGTGTACAATGTTATGGTGTTACAAAGTTATAACATTTTGGCAATAAATTTTAGTGCACAAAGATAAAACGACATAAAACTCAACTAGCCTATGAAAAATAATTCTGTTCAGCAGTGGTTTTCTTTTTTCAAGACAGCCAAGATTTTCTTGGTAAAATGCATATACTCATGGATCATAGTCAATATAATTGTATGACCCTTTGAAGAAAGAAATCAAGTTAGCCCTTCCAAATATTTCCAAACAATTATCAATCAAGTACTTGATTAAATACATTTACTTTCTTGCACGTTTGGGCAGTTTATTCAAAGAACAGATGGTGAACTATGCAATGGCTGCCAAAGTATAAGGATATAAGATATGTATGCATATGTGTATGTGAATATATATATTAAATCTGTACATATTCAGGAAATGAAACATAATAGTTCTCGTTCTAATTCAAGCCATTTTGTCCAGTATTATCTTTATAATCACTGCACATAATGCCAGCTTATTATACTTCTTTATACTATTTTGGCTAATATAAACAACAATCATATAATTCTGTTTACCTATTCATAAAAGTATTTAAAATTGGATAGTGTTCCATTTAAAAATAGAAAATAACACTCTCATTCAAACTCCCTACAGAATCCTCCTTATAGATCTTATTTTGTCAGTTTTATAGGGACAGTTTTTCATAGTAAGTATCCAAGAGACACACAACAGCACATAAAGTACAGACTTTAAAGGAGAGAGGAGAATGATACACATTTCTTGTCCCCCAGCTGTGGCCCCGCACTGGGCTAGAATTGTTTGCTGATTGGGTGTTCCGCTCTCTGTCACTTCTTCTTATCTTCCTGATGACCTTAACCCCTCTTGCATGGCCCTGCGAGGAATGCCCCTTAGTTCCTCACTTGCTAATGGTGCAAGCAGATCCCCAGGGTTAAGCTGCTTAGAGAAATCAGGGAATGATTCCCTGGGTAAGTGAAGCTTAAGCTACATTCTGAAGGATGAGGAGAAGTTAGCCAGATGGAAGGGGCGGTCCTCTGGGGGTAAGAGAAACTGTTCCAGGAAGAAGAATTGCATGTATAAAAGTCCACTGATGTCAGTGAATATCACAGATATGAGGGACCAAGAGCAGCTGCACCTCCGAGCATGAGAGTGCAGGTGAGAGAGGCAGGAGAGAAATGCAGAACCCTGGCCACACAGAGCTGTGGAAGTCTCCTGGAGGATTTCACTTTCTATATCAACTAAGGGGAAAGGATTTAAGCAGGGTGGTGGCATAATCATCTCTGCTCTTTGAAGGTAACAGTTGGGCTGTGGTATAGAGGAAGGATGCAGTGTGGGTTCCAATGACAGGGATTTGCAGGAGTCTAGACAAGAGATGATGGAGGTGAGCACAAGATAGCTTCCAGGTTTTCTTGTAATTGGGAAAGACAACTAGGTCAGTATGCTGAACCACACATACACACACGTGCAGACATAGAAAATCTTTTCCCTGATTAGAGAATAGTCATATAGATGATAATTGAATTTGTGATTAGGAGGATATAAACTTGTTGAGTCCCAAACTTAAAAGAAAATGAAGGTGTTCTTCATTCTATATGCAAACATTGTTGTATTTTAAATTGTTAGGAAAATATTAGTGTAATGGGGAGAACCTAGCAGTTAAAATCTAGGAGTTCATCTATTAAAAATATTATCTTTCAATTAAATCAATTTACTGTAATCCCAGTACTTGGGAGGCTGAGACAGGAGGATCGAAGGTTGGGGCCAGCCTCAGCTACTTAATGAGCCCATCAGCAACTTAGTGAAACCCTGTTTCAAAATAAAGAATAAAAAATAGGGCTGGGGTGTAGCTTGGAGGTAGAATGCCGCTGGGCTCAATCGCCAGTACTGAAAAAAATTAAGTCCATTTAAGCACAAGGCTCAAATCTGGTCATCAGTCTGCTTTTGTACATTTTATGGGGACACAGCCACAACCATTCCTTTACCTGTTGTCTATGGCTTCTTTTAGGCCAGAAGGTCAGAAAGGAGTAGTTGCACTGAAGCTGTGTAGCCCACAGTGTCTGAAGTATTTACAATCTTGCCTTTTACATAAAATGCTTGCTGCCTCCTGGGTTGAAAGATTTTTCCCTTGTCTTTGTTTTCCTCTAAATGTTGTTTGATGAGGTAAATTATATCTTTCCATTCAAATAAGATTTGGAGCTGAGCATGGTGGCACACACTTGTAATCCCAGTACTTGGGAAGCTGAGACAGGAGGATCACAGGTTTGCAGCCAGCCTCAGCAACTTAGTGAGGCCTTCTGCAACTTAGTGAGACCCTAAATAAAGAGTAAAAATAGGGCTGGGGGTGTAGCTCAGAGGTAGAATGCTCCTGGGTTCAATCCCTAGTACCACAAAAAGAAAAAAAAAGGTATATCTTGGGAATTTGACCTTTTTTTTAACTTTTTATGTTCATTTATTGGTGCATTGTAATTATACATTTTGATATATGTCAGGGTATGAACATCATACATGCACACATTGCACATTTAGTCCTCCCTTCAATCCCACCCTATTCCCGCCCCCTTTCCTCCCTTTCATGCTCCGGATAGTGATTGAGTCTTATAGGTTTGTGTATGTACATCATGTGCTCTAGTGTGTTTCCCTCCACTCCCCTCCCAACTCCCTCAGTTAGGTCACCTTCTTTGTCCATCTAAAGATTTCTTCTTCTTCCCTTTTAAGTCCCTTCTACGTCCCATTCTATCTAGCTCCCACAGATTAGGGGGAACATCTGATTTCTTACTCTTAGTGACTTACTAATATCACTTAGCATGATGTTCTCTAGTTCTCTCCATTTCCCTGCAAATGATGTGATTTTGTTCTTCTTTGTGGCTGCATAAAATTCCATTGTGTACATATCCCATAGTTTTATGATCCATTCATCTGTTGATGGACACCTTGGCTGGTTCCAAAGTTTGGCAATTGTGAATTGTGCTGCTATAAACATAGATACACATGCATTAGTCTGGTAATTAGGTTTTAGTTCTTTGGGGTAGATGCCTAGAAGTGGTATTGCTGTGTCATACGGTAGGTTTATTCCCATTCTTCCGAGGATCCTCCACACTGTTTTCCATAGTGGTTGCACTAATTTGCAATTCTACCAACAGTGTAGTAGAGTTCCTACTTCTCCATATCCTCTCCAGCATTTGTTGTTGTTTGTGTTTTTAATGATTGCCATTCTAATTGGGGTTAGGTGAAATCTCAGGGTAGTTTTGATTTGCATCTCTCTGATTGCTAATGATGTTGAACATTTTTTCATACATTTATGGGCCATTTGTATTTCTTCTTCTGTGAAGTGTCTATTCAGTTCACTGACCTTTTGCCTAGGACCTCAAAACACTAAATTCTAAATATATAATAACAAATTGCATTTTTGAAAAACTAGCATCTACCTTATCTTATTTTTGTTTCTTTAAAACAAACATAATTTAATACTTATTTTTAGATCCCTGGAATAAATATCATTCCAATCCGCCAAAAATATTTTCCTAATACTCTTTTTCTGATATATACCTCATTGAGTAAATCTCTGGCATATTTAAAGATATAGTCCCACAATGATTACATATATTACTCTCAATTTTTATTGTACACATTTCATGTCAATTCATCAGCTGTTTTACTAAAATATTTGGAAAATATTCAAACACTGCTGTGTGTGCTGTGCTGAGTTTACATGCTTCACATAAAGAATAAATGGCTTTATCTCCTAGTTAATAAGAAAGTATTGCTATGATGTGTTGGGAGACTACTCTTCTGTACAACATAATTTAATAGTCTGTAGGTATGAAGGGATTCAATGAGAACTTCTTTTCAATAATTTAAATATAAATATTTAGACTCATATGTATGTTTTCTTTCACATCAGTTTTTGTTTATTCTATCTCCATTCCATTATGTTTGTAAGCCAGTGGTAACACAGGAGAAACTAGTCAATATACAACATTATTTTACATGTTTGGGAATAATGAACATGTATGGTTATTATTCTTCAATTATTTTCTATACTGTGAGTTTTCTTAATGAGAAACTAGTACTTAAAGTATATTGAAGTGGGTGGAATGATCATTAGGCAATGACAAAGATCCTCAATATCTTTTCATTATTTTGATATATTTAGAACACTGAATGAATAGGAAATTATATTAGAAAATTTGCCTACCTTGTCATTGCCAGATTTTGTCAAGTTATATCATATATAATTTATGAATAACATATCAAAATACCTATAATAGACACCTCAGAATCTTTAAGCTCTGAAAAAGAAAGCCTCCCTAAGAGTATACATTAAAGCAAGTCGGGACATAGTGAATGATTTTATTCATTCACAAATGATTTGCTTGGCACATAATTTGAATAAGACAGAGTGATAATGTCTATAATATTATAATCTAAAGATTCTGCCCTCAAGCAAGACATAGCAAATAGCAAATAACTGAGGCTCAAGAAAGACTTTTAGGATGGTTGCAAACAATTACAACACAGTTCAAAGAAAGCTGCAGACTCATCTGAACCTCAGCTGTGCTTGGGAAACACCTTACTATGAAGAGGGGAAAGAACTGGAGCTGAGATTTGAAGAGTCACAGGAACCTTTCCATGCAGACGAGGACTGGAATCAAGCACAGGGAACAGCATGATCAATGATACAGGCTTCAATAGGGCTCAGAAATAAGTATTTAGTTTCCTAACAGTTATTGTGGGAAAGAAGAAAGGAGGAGAGGGTGGGCAAATAAAAAAGACCAGATTGGGAAGGACCTTTTACTTCCCTTTAATGATGATATTTTTTAAAAATATTGTACTCTTTGTTAGATTTTAGACTTTCAGATTATATTATTCAGTCTAGTGCCTACCAACACATATGCATATATCCATTTAAATATATCTATATACATATACACATATATAAAGAGAGAATGTGTGTCTCATCCAGATGCATAGATAAAGCTCATTAAAGCTGATGATATTTTGGGAGAGTTGGACTCAGAATCCCATACCAACTGCTTCTTGTCTCTGTTGCAGCCCTTGCTGGGGAATAGTAGACTTGCTGGTGAGTGTATGCCCACAAGACATAGGTTCTCAGAAAGGCAAAGGTCCTCTGTTAGAGAATCCACTAATTAAATGCCCAAGTTTAATACAGTTCTTTTAAAATAGCTGATTTCTACTAGCATTGGATGTTGAAACTAATTTGTAATAGAAAGGCCCAGAGATTATTGATTGATGACTATTTGGTATTATTTTTGTAGGTCATCCTTCTAGAACACTAACAATGGGTTCCAGCAGTGCTCATTGGAATTCCAGGTTTTAATTAAAAGAGATGAGAGTTGTAGAGGAAGATGAGGGGGACAAGGTGGCCAGGTTTGCATATGAGCAATTGCCATAGATAAACAGATAAAAGAAAAATTATTAAAGAAGATTGAATTTGAAATATAGTACTCCTTTATTTTAAAACTTGAAAAGCCTTGCACAACTTAACAAGATATACAGGCTGTACTTCTGTGATTTAAGAACATTGATGGGTTTGGGATTCAGTTCATTCATTGTAGTCTCTAGTTCTGTTTTGTATTTTTTTCCTTTCAAATTCATATAGGTAAAGTCTTTAGGTTTTTCTGAAAGCTCTGTTGCTAAGGAATTAGAGGACCATCTATAAAGAGATTCTCTATAGAACTTGGATGATAGAAGACCCACCATCATCTCACATCCAGACATTTATCTGAACCCACTGAATGTACCAAGTTCATATCAGTTTTGCTAAACAATGTGTAAAAACTTTGGAAAAAGCAAAGCAAACTGAAAAGTCAAGACACAGTGTGCAAACAGAGCCATTAAAGCAGAAATTATATACACAAGTAAAGGGACAGTCTTCAGGTACAAACCAATAATAGACCTTTCTAGCCATATGAACATATGTAAGCAGAAATCAAAACCAGAATTATCATTTATACAAATCACTATTTCATATCAGTGGAAGTGAAAGTCCAACGCCAGTAAATATTTATATTTTAGATTTGCTTAGTGCTGTGAATAAGAATAAAAAATCTACCTGTTCAAGGTGGAATGTGCTAAATATAATAATTTTAAAGGTGCATTTCCCCCTTTGTAAGTGATATTCAGTACTCTATCACAAAATAATAAAAAGGGAATAAACAAGAAATTGGGAAAAATCATTATAGATCTTGTCAAAACAAACACCCTCTGAATTTGCTTCTGGTGGGATTTGTCTATAGTCTCCATGAACATGCTGCAAAAGCTCATTAGTACATCTCTTGTCGCATTTGGGAGAACAAAGTGATTCTTTAAACACAACCATGTCCAGCACTAAAAGTGCCTCTGATAGCTGCATCTGGATGTTCTAACAGATTGTGCACATGTACACACATACATGCACATGCACACACCCTTTATATGCACACATATGTGCTTTCAATTAAATAAATACAAAACTAAATATTTTAAGGAGCCAAAAAGAACACCATGACTAGTCCCTATTAAGTGTTCAATATTTTTCAAATTTTGTAAGTATAGAAGCAATTTTTGACATAGCTTTCATCAATGATTGTATGTACAAATTATAACCAATAAAACTATTTTGAGCTCTCTGTAATTTATACTTTATACATCTATAGAAGAATATTTTCTACCCCTGTGCAAGAGTAAAACAAGGATTCCTTTGTCCCAACTGGATATAATGCAATGCATTAGTCTAAACTAGAACATTCTGGAGCTATCTCCAATGAGTTTGAAAGCCTGTGGACAAATTTCTCAAGCCAGAACAAGGATGCAACTTAGCTTATTTTCATGTGACCAGAAAACACCAAATTAAGAGGATAGGTTTCGGTTAACATATGCATCTCTCCTTTGTGGAGCTGCAAAGGATGGTCTCACCTTAGCCATCTTTTTATCATTATCAATCATTTTCAGCATCAGGCACTTCGAGCATATATCTCTAGTTTCTGCTAAAACAAATCTAAGTGTTAACACTTTGGTCCTTATGCTACAGCATATTATCACTTTCTGAAACAGCGTAACACTTTTTTTTAAAGCCAAGCAAGATGTTTAAGCTTGAAAATTTCACCAAAACTAAAGATAGAAAATGTAAAAGACCTGTGGATTTTCTTCCAGAGAGTAGATGTAAATGCTAATGAAATGTTCCTTAGAACACATTTAAATTAAACCGTGAGCTCCCATCAATAATGATATGAAAGTTCAAGAAGGACTGAAAGTGTAGCTGCCATTCTGATAGGAGAGTGCCCAGGTGCTGACGGGCACAGCCAAAGCACTGGAGCTAGGCTGAAGGTACTTGCCTTTTTCTGCATATTAATAATGACAGGTGGTGCTGGAGATAATTTTAACCAGATTATGGGAAGCTGTGGTTCTGATTCAAAGACTTTTTCACTGCTTTGCTTGAATAGAGTATGACTGAACGCACTTTAAAATTCATTTCTTTCCCAAAAGCATTTGACAATTTTCGTGAGAGAACGGATGAGGTACTTGCTTTTTTTTTCTAAATAAAGAAATAAATAAATCTTGGAAAAACTTAAAGCACTGATTTCTAAAGGGTTTCTCAGGCACTGATGTGAAGATAGCTTTTTCTAATTCTTAAATATGAAGATGTGTTAATAGCTTCCAAATGGTGAAGTGTGTGTGTGTGTTGTGTGTGTGTGTGTGTGTGTGTGTGTGTGTGTGTGTGTGTAATAGAGGCACAGGAATAGAATCTCTCATCCTTGGACTTTAAACACAATCCCTCCTAACTGGCAAGATATAGAAATCATTTTGACCAAGAATTAAACTGCCTTTGGTGCTTACATCTTATAAGAAAAATATTTTTTCAAAGCTAAGCTTTGACTAGCATCTGCCTGTTGGTCAATTTCTGAGGCATTTAAATCTCATTCAAAAGGCTTGTGACTGCTTAAGGAAGCTTTAAACCAATCAAACCTGTTTTTCTGAATTCAGTTATTTGTGTGTGTGTATGTGTGTGTGTGTGTGCGCGCGCGCGCACGCGCACAGAAATAGGAAAAAAAGTAGAATCTTGTGATTTGGGGCAGGCATGTGGAAGGCATAGTCTCCTTTGCTAAAGCAATGAGAAACAAACAAATCAAAATTCTCAGATACAGGTTTAGATGCAAATTAAATATAGTCTGTGTCAGGACTTTAAATTGACCAGACAATGCTAAGTTCATGGTGAGAACAAAGAAAGTATACACAAAGTCAGCACCAAGTCATTACACTTATTTTTATTTAACCATCACTTACATCTTGCTTTTCGCATATGTGAACTTAATCCTCATTACAATGCTGTGAGGTAGGTACTGTTTTTATCCCTAAATTATTCACCCATAGCCCTGATGTGGAGGCATAGACATGCCCTGTGGCCCTCAGCTCAGGAAAGTGGTGGGCTCCAGATACGAGTTCAGGCAGGCTTTTGCTTACAACACCTATTTTGACAGCAGCAGAATCCTTGCATGCAACCACTGTTCTCAATCACTGCCTTAATCAGACTGTCACCCTTTGAACTGAAATTGCTTTACAAGGACTGAGCCTCGGACTTCCAACCACAAGTAGATAATCCAGAAGAAGAAAGGCAAGAGCTATACTACTCTGCATTAATTTTTTTTCTGTTGGATATCCCAAAGTACTTAAAATGCATCTCTGATAAAGCTTTTTCAAGGGTTGATGGATTTGATCTAATCCTTAACCAAAGTAAGGAGAATATAAACGTTATTGTGGGTGTAAGATCTAGTTCAAAAACTCAGATGAGTCAATTTTTTTTTAGTGCTCTACAGCCCAATTTTCCACTACTAAGCTTCCCTTTATTCACGCATGCTAGGTTTCTGCTTACCCTTAGAGTCTTGCACAATGTCTGGACATTGGGGAGGGGGACCGGTGGGCCATCTGCTCAATTCACTATCCTATACAGGTTTCCAATGACATGCCTATTTCTTTGGTTCTGAAGGCTTCTTCAACTCCTGTTAGTTTTTTACTATTTTGCACTACCTGTGAGAATCAAGAATCTTTTGCAAGGCTGCATATAATCCTGTCAGCCTAGATCTACCTGTTTCCTGCTTCCCCAGTGGTGCTTCCTCTGTCTAACCCCCCCCAATAATATTTCTTTCTCTCTCTCTCTCTCTCTCTTTCTCTGTCTCTCTCTCTCTCTCTCTCTCTCTCTCTCTCCCCCTCCCTCCCTCCCTCATCTGTCTCTATCTCTATCTCTTTGTGTATATGTATATATCTCTGTTTTTCTGATGTGTGGGAATCTTAGCATTTTCTCCCATGATATGGTCAAAACTCTGTCAATGCCAATATATATATATTTGGTATTGGAATTGAACCCAGGGGCATTCTACCTCTGAGCTGTACCCCCAGCCCTTTTTAGTTTTTTAAAAGTTTGAAACAAGGTGTCACTAAGTGACTGGGGATCTCTCTAAGTTGCTAAGGCTGGCCTTGAAATGAATAAATCTTCTTTACAAAGAACTTCAGAGATTGGCATACAACGTTTCAGGGAGACTTGCAGGTTATTCTGACTTTCTTCCCTGCCATATTTCTCCCTTAAGGCAATGAGCACAAAGGCAATTATCCAAAGTGGTGACAGGGAAAAAGGGGGAAGTACTAACAAAGGCACACAAGTTTCCTCTTACCAACATTACGCTCTGCTCAGAGTGGTGGCTGTCTTTATCTTTAAGAAAACACAGCAAACTTTTTCTCTAAAGCCCAGCTTTTAGGTGTTGAATGTGCTCTATATTAACAGGTATAAGGAAAGGGTTTTGAAAACAAGAATATTTAATACCAGCTGCATTGTCAGATCAAAAAATAATGCTGTTCAAAAACACTACTTTGTTTATCAGGTAAAAATTAATGGCACATTTAGCATGCAGACCTTTCTTTCTCTTATGCCAAGCTTATAGAAAAGGAGCCTGGACTCCTTGGAGAAATGGATGATTCTACATCTGCAGCAGCCACTACATAAGATGAACCTGGAGCAACTGTTAGGATCAGAGAGTGAAGAAGGGCTAAAACAGGAATGCGCGTGCACGCACACACACGCACACACACACAGTGTTGAGTATGTCAAAGACACACAAGAGCACAAATGGCCAAAGCTAAAACAATTTGAACAACAAAATAAATAAAATGTTATTTATTATGTTATAGCCCCACATATATAGTAATTGTGTGTAAGTCTGCAGTGGTATTAAACAATAATTGAATAAATGAATCAATGGATGAGATTATACATATTTCCTGTGTAAAAGAATTCCAAGTAATTTATATAGCTATTCTGCCCTCAAAGAAGTGAGCCGTAATTATCCATCCCCTAAGTGCAGGCTGCCCACAGAGACTTGCCTCCAAAGAGTACCATAAGGAAATGGCGGCAGGGTGGGGGGAGCAATATAACAGTAGAGACACCTGACAAGCATCACCACAGCCAGGTGACCAAGATTAATATCAAGAGGGATAAATCTTGATGGCACCATGTACCCTTGATAGGATTGGATGATTCTGGCACTTTATCTCTGATGTCTTCCTCCCAAAACGCATTACCCATGCCTACACGTAAGGAAAACACACAAACACAAATTGAGGGATAGTCTACCAGTATCTGATCAGTACTTTTCCAAACTGTAAAGGTCAAAAGCAAGGAAAATCTTGAGAAGCTGTCACAGTCTAGAGGAGCCAACAATGACATGACAAGTAAATGTAATGTGGTATGGAGGATGGGATCCTGGAACAGAAAAAGGATATTAGGTGAAAACTAACAATCCGGAATAAAACGCAGGCTTCAATTAAGAATGTTTTAATATTGAGTCATTAGTTATGATAAGTATACCATTCTAATGTGAGAGGTTAATAATGGGGGAACTGGTAGTGAGTATATGGGCATGCGCTGTACTGAAATACATGGAAATCAAATCGTTGCAGGCAAACTATTGGATGGAAGGAGTCATCCCCGTGAGCATAGGTCAGCAAAGCTGAGCCTCCTCTGCCGCTTCACAGTGAAGGGATCCAGGCGTTGTCAATGACAGCATTCAAGACGGAGTGGATTAAGATTTAAAATTATAATTTTCTTAATGAATCATTTGTCAGCACAAATTAATATATGGTCAGAAATCTAAAAAGAAAACTCAGGAGCAGCCTGTTAAATGGTCACTACCTCTTAATTTTTTTGTTTTTTTTTTAGGAATCAAAACTACAATGCAATTTAAGAGGTTATGAGAGAATTGTAAATACTGTTAGTGTATGATTTTCCATTCAGACATATAAAACATGCTAGTCCTCAGTTATTAAAAGAGAAAAAGTATAAAAACCAGTTTTTAAAGAAAAACAAACATCACAAAAACAAACAGTAGCAGATTGAATTCAGATAAAGGTACTAAAGCCAAGAAGAATATAAAAAAAAAAACAGAAACAAAGCAACAAAGAAACAACAAAAAACAAACCACAAGAGCAAACCTTGCTTTCTTTAGATGGAGTCGCAGCTGTCCAGTGCTGAGACACTAATGCATTCTGCATCAAACAGATCACAGAGGAAACGACTTTCCTATTTTGAATGCAATTCAGATTTTGGCACCATATCCCAGCTTCTGAGGTCGCTGGATTTTAGTTCATTACATCCTTGTTAAATGCTGATTGAGTATAAGTGAGCTAATGAAGTTCTTTTGTCTGTCTTTGTTTGTTGGGGTGGGGGGAATACCTATACAACACATTGTGAGGCATTTCATTTAAGGTTTAAAGTATTTAGCAAACAGGTGGCTAACTGCCAGCTACAACTGAACACTCATCAATGAAGGACAAGAAACTCTACTAGATCAACTTCAGGTACTCTTACAGCCCCTTCAAGCCTAGGTATGTAGGTTCACAGATACATTAAAAAAATCCCACCATAC
This sequence comes from Glis glis, assembly GCA_004027185.1. NCBI lineage: Eukaryota > Metazoa > Chordata > Mammalia > Rodentia > Gliridae > Glis > Glis glis. Next base: position 18,425 of record PVJS01037969.1, read on the forward strand.
GTGGAAAGAAAAGAGGATGAAAACAAAGGAGTACATATTGTTAAGATATATACCCATGTTTTACCCTTTGGCTTATACCTGTACTTTTCTTACTATAATACCTTTACTGTTTATTAGAATTAATACTATTTTCTAACTACCAATGCAACTCAAGACAGTTTTTAGTTCCAAAATGCTGAGGTATTATTATTACTGTTGTCACTAATTGTTTATTTTTTATCATTATCTTTACTAGAAGTAGGACACTGAGGTCCTTCATTTGAATTTACCTTGAAAAATTAACTCTAAGTACTTTTATTCTTACGATTTCTTTGGCATGCATTGTGTACAATGTGTTGGCATGTTAGTAGGAAGCTGTAATATCTGTAATTGATTTATAGTGTTGGGAATTTTTAATTCAGTAACAAATTTTTGAAACTCAGTAACTTCAGGAACTCTAATAAGAATGGAAGAGAGTAAAGTTTTATATTTCCTTATAAATAATCAATAAATAAGTCTTAAACACACTACAGAAAAGCATACAACCCAAAGGAAAGTTAACAGATTTTGCAAACTTTTATTAGGAGTAACACTGGACACTTAGAAGAAGGTGTCTTCATTCTGAAAGCACAGACTCAGAATACTAAATTTCATACTGTTCTATTTTTTGTACATTGAAAGAACATGTAAACAAGGAATGGGGTGGGGGCTCTTAAATAGTATCTTAATTGTTTATTAGTGATTGATTTCCTGGAGTTAACTGAGATTTTCATACAGTGAGCCACCTGAAAGGAAAGGAATTATCGGAAGAATTATGATAAGTACTCTGGCCTGGGAAGAAGAAAATTTTATTCCCAGCTCTGAACTGGCCTTAAATAATCCTGGTAATACCACTGAGCCCCAGATTCTACATCATTTACAAAGACTCAGGGAAGAATGGATTACAGAATCTCTCCTAGCTCTAAAATTATTTTATTCTATAAGCACAGATATTCTCGACAAAACAACCAATTACTGTATATCATTTTTTTTAACTTTTTGTGTTCATTTATTGGTGCATTGTAAATTATAATTATACATTTTGATATATGTCAGGGTATGAACATCATACATGCACACATTGCACATTTAGCCCTCCCTCCAATCCCACCCTATTCCCTCCCCCTTCCCTCCCTTTCATGCTCCAGATAGTGATTGAGTCTTATAGGTTTGTGTATGTACATCATGTGCTATA
>PVJS01037970.1:0-19637 GCA_004027185.1 Glis glis
CCTGCAAGAAACACATCTTACAAGTAAAGATACTCACAAACTAAAGGTGAAGGGATGGACCAAGGTAATCCACTCTAATGGAACTCAAAAAGAAGCAGGAGTAGCAACTATGATATCAGACAAATTAGACTTCAAACCTAAACTTATCAGAAGAGACAAAGAAGGTCATTTCTTTCTGGTAAAAGGAATGATCCAGCAAGAGGATATAACAATAGTCAACGTGTAAGCCCCAAACATAGGTGCAACCACTTTCATAAAAGAAACTCTTCGTGACATTAAGTCACACAGAGATCCCAATACAATAATATTGGGAGACTGCAACACACCTCTCACACTGCTAGATCAATCTTCAAGACAAAAGGTCAGTAAAGATGCCTCAGACCTAAGGAACACCATAAACCAAATGGACCTACTAGACACATACAGAATATTCCACCCAACTATAGCTGAATTCACATTTTTTTCAGCTGCTCATGGAACTTTCTCTAAAATAGATCATATTCTAGGCCACAAAGTGAGTACTAGCAAATTCAAAAAATATGATATAATCCCCTGCATCTTTTCAGACCATAATGGAATGAAACTAGAAATCAAATATAAGAAGACCCAGAGAAATATCATAAGCACTTGGAGACAGAACACCATACTGCAGAATGAGGAATGGGTCACAGACGAAATAATTGGAGAAATTAAGAAATTCCTAGAAACAAACAAAAACAGAGACACAACATATCAAAATTTCTGGGACACTCTGAAGGCAGTATTAAGGAGAAAATTCATACCACTGAGTCCTCACATAAGAAGAACACAAAATCACCAAATAAATATCCTAATGACACACCTCAAAGCCCTTCAAAAACAGGAACAGTCTAACCCCAAAGACAGTAGAAGACAGGAAATTATTAAAATCAGAGCTGAAATCAGTGAAGTAGAGAATAAAAAATACAAAAAATAAACAAAACCAAAAGCTGGTTCCTCAAAAAAATAAAGAAGATAGATCAACCACCAGCCAACCTAACCAAAAGAAAAAGAGAATCAACCCAAATTACTAAAATAAGAGATGAAAAAGGTGATATTACTACCAACAGTGTGGAAATCCAGAGGATTATCAGAAACTACTTTGAAAAACTATACTCCAACAAAATGGAAAACCTAGAAGATATTGTCAAATTTCTAGACACGTACAACCTTCCTAAGTTGAGTCAAGAAGATATAGAAAATATAAACCGACCAATAGCAATCAAAGAGATTGAAGCAGCAATAAAGAGACTACCATCAAAGAAAAGCCCGGGTCCAGATGGTTTCCCAGGTGAATTTTATAAAACCTTAATAGAAGAAATAATCCCAAATCTCCTCTATCTATTCCATGAAATAGAATGAAATGGGATTCTCCCAAATATGTTCTATGAAACTAACATCATATTAATACCAAAACCAAATAAATGCAGTTCAAGAAAAGAAAACTACAGGCCTATATCATTGATGAACTTAGACGCAAAATTTCTAAACAAAATACTAGCAATGCACATTCAAAACCACATCAAGAAAATCATACACCATGACCAAGTCGGGTTCATCCCAGGGATGCAAGACTGGTTCAACATACGAAAAACAATCCATGCAATCCACCACATAAATAGAACTAAAGACAAAAAACACATGATCATTTCAATAGAAGCTGAAAAAGCATTTGACAAAATCCAATACCCATTCATGATAAAAACACTGCAGAGAATCGGAATAGAAGGAACATACCTCAACATCATAAAGGCAATATACAATAGGCCCACAGCCAACATCATGTTGAATGGGGAAAAACTGGGAGAGTTCCCCTTAAAAGCAGAAACAAGACAAGGATGTCCGCTGTCACCACTCCTTTTCAATATAGTACTAGAGGCTCTAGCCAGAGTAATAAGGCAAGAGAAGGAAATCAAATGAGTACAAATAATAAAACAGAGATGAAATGAAAATATCTCTATTTGCAGATGACATTATACTTAGAAGACCCAACAAACTCAACAAAAAAACTTGTAGAACTGATTAACAAATTTAGCAAAGTGACTGGATACAAAATCAATCTTAAAAATCAGAATTATGCCAACCATAAATCCACTGAAAAAGAAATTCAGAAAACATATCCACTCATGATATCCCCCAAAACAATAAAATACTTAGGAATAAACCTAACCAAGGAGGTAAAAGACCTTTAAAAGGAAAATTATAAAACATTGAAAAAAGGAATTGAAGAAGATTTTAGAAGATGGAAAGACCTCGCATGCTCTTGGGCAGGCAGAATAAATATCATCAAAATGGCCATTCTTCCAAAAGTGATCTATAGACTTAATGCAATACCCATTCAATTAACAAGGTCATTCTTCACAGACATAGAAAAGTCAGTCCTTAAATTCATTTGGAATGACAAAAAAAAAAAAAATGGAATAGCCAAGGTAGTTCTAAGCAACAAGAACCAGGCAGGAGGCATCACAATACCTGAATTCATACTATACTACAAAGCCATAGTAATAAAAACTGCATGGTATTGGCACAAAAGCAGACACATAGACCAATGGAGCAGAATAGAAGACTCAGAAACAAATCCACACACTTACAGCCAATTTATTTTTGACAAAGGAGCCAAAAACATACACTGGAAAAAAGATCAACAAATGGTATTGGCAAAATTTATTAACCACATGCAGAAAAATGGAAATAAACCCACTTTCTCACCCTGCACAAGAGTCCATTCAAGATGGATCAAAGATCTGGAAATTAGGTCAGAGACCTTGCAGCTACTTGAAGAGGGCATAGGTCCAACTCTTCAACAAATAGGCCTGGGCAAAAACTTCCTCAAGAAGACCCTAAAGGCACAAGAAATTAAAAAGAGGATCAATATGTGGGTTTACATTAAACTGAAGAGCTTCTGCGCATCAAAGGGAACTATCAAGAACCTCAACAGAAAGCTGACAGAATGGGAGAAGATTTTTGCCAGCTACCCCTCTGATAGAGGGCTAATATCTAGAATATAAAGATAACTCAAGAAACTCACCACTAAAAAAAACAAATAACCCAATCAAAAATGGGCAAGTGAACTAAATAGACACTTCACAAAAGAAGAAATACAAATGGCCAATAAATGTATGAAAAAATGTTCAACATAATTAACAATCAGAGAGATGTACATCAAAACTACCCTGAGATTTCACCTAACTCCAATTAGAATGGCAATCATTAAAATCAAAAACAATAACAAATGTTGGTGAGGATGTGGAGAAGTAGGAACTCTAATACACTGTTGGTGGGAATGCAAATTAGTGCAACTACTTTGGAAAACTGTGTGGAGGATCCTCAGAAGGCTGGGAATGAACCTACCATTTGACCCAGCTATTCCACTTCTTAGGTATCTACCGAAAAGAATGGAAACCAGACTAATGCATGCGTATTTATGTTTATAGCTGTACAATTCACAATTGCCAAACTATGGAACCAGCCAAGATGTCCATAAACAAATGAATGGATTACAAAACTATGGAATATGTACACAATGGAATTTTATGCAGCCATCAAGAAGAACACAGTTACATCATTTGCAGGGAAATGGATGGAATTAGAGAACATTATGTTTAGTGAGATTAGTCAGTCACAAAAAGTAAAAAGTCAGATGTTCTGCCTAATATGTGGAAGCTAGGGAGAATAGGGCATAGGAGGGACTCCAGACAAAGATGGAGAAAACCTTAAATGAGTAAAGAAGGTGACCTAAGTGAGGGAGATGGGAGGGAGAAAGAGGGAAACACCCTAATGCACAGGATGTATATACAGAAATTTATCAAAGTCATGCGGGTTTACTGTAGCTTTCTTCCGGTGCAGCATCCCTGCTTGGCGGAACCCTGTGGCTAGGATGCTCTGAGTAGGCTGTGGTTACCCCGAGACACTTTGTGTCAAAATCCTGTGAGCTGTGTTGTCCCAAGGCCTGGAGTCCGTATTCAAATCACTGTGTATTAGCTACACCAACATAGTTGGCAAGCTTCTCAAACTTAATCTCTGGAATTGTGTATTAAATAGTATATGTGTCAAGAGCCTGTGGTCTTTGATATTATCGTACATTCCATGGCTATTTATGGTAGAGAAACTCAAATAGAAATTTAAGTACATTAATTCAAATTAAAATTATATTAAATATTTGCTAACTGTGCAAAAAATTTTATCAAAGTCAACTACTATGCTGAGCAGGAGAAGAAGGGAAGGGGGAGGGAATGGGCATGGGAATTGGGGAGGGCTAATTGACAGATGTGTGCATGTATACTTCTACCACCCTGAAACCCATCAAGATGTATGATTACAATGCACCAATAAATAAAAAACTGAAAATAAAATAAATTAAAATTTTAAGCAGATAGTAAATTAAAAATTCTTCTTTGACCAGCTATGTTCCACATACTCACAGAAATGGGGTCAACTCATGTCACAGGTCAGACTGTCAGAATTAAGTGTGTATAGTAAGGGATCATTTTCTCCCTGGCTTCTTGCCATGTGCAATGACACTATACCTAATAGGTCTCCACAGAAAGCCTTAATGATCTCCCTTACAGTAGAAACCATGTTTTATTCATCACAGGATTCTTAGTACAATGCCTGGCACATATTAGATGCTCAGTAAATGTTGAGGAATGAGAAAGTTGTATAAATCCCTACAGAGAGGCCATAGGTCTACATTAATTATGAGGTAGATTGTTGACCACCTTTTCAAAGTACTAACTAAACCACCCATATCTGTCAGGCTCTTGAAATACAGAAGAGTAAGTTTATTCCCATATACAGAGATTCCTCTCTCTTTATTCTACAAGTCAGAATTATCTAACCAGACGGGGGAGAACTGAGAGTAGAACTACATGATTATAGCCCACTGATTCCAAAGAGAAATGAACTCATCAAAAACTCTATATTGGGCATAAGCAAAATAAAGTAATCTATGCATTCCCTGACATGAAGGTATTATTGATTGGGGACATATGACCAGATCCCCCATAACAGTTGAATTCTACTTTCTTCTGATTCGTATTTATATGAGATAACCATCATATACAATAAAATAAAATTACTTGAAGGTATATAACCCATTTACATAAATCTTTAGCTCCAATCAGCATTCTATTTCTGGTTTCAGTAGACATATTTGTGTATTTAGAATTATATTTAATTATTAGGTTCCGACTTTGAATATTTATTTATGTATAATGTAGCATGCACACCGATTTTTTTCTTTTACATTTATTTGTGGTACTGGGGATTGAAACCAGGGTCATTTTGTCACTTAGCTACACTCCCATTTCTATTCTATTTTTTATTTTGAAATAGGGTCTCACTAAGTTGCTGAGGGCCTTGCTAATTTGCTGAGGCTGACCTTGGACCTGCGATCCTCCTGTGGCAGCCTCCCAATTACTGGAATTATAGGCATGGACCACCATTCCTAACTTCCTTTTACATTTTTGTAGTTCCAATGTGTACATTTGGGGTTAATATTTCTGATGGGTAAGAAAAGTGGAAAAAATAAACCTCAAACATATCACTCAGAGTGCTTTTCATTTTCATGTCTACTTCTAAAGAGATGCAGACAAAGGTTAACATGCTTATATACACTGAATTCTTCCCAAAGAGGTTTAGTTGCACATTTCTTAGGTTTAACAAGACAACTAACATCTCCTCTAATGTGTTAGTGCTCTGAAAGGGATTTTCTATTGGGTCTTCAAAGAATAATACGGAGTTTGTGAAATACAAACTCCTGTACTTGTATACAAATACAAGTGGAAAGGTACCATTAGTTTAACTTCAATCCCATAACAGCAAGATTATGTAATTCTGACACATAATACATCTTACTTTTGATTTTATGTATGTTCTTTTACTTCTGCCTGACTCTGGCGCATCTCCTTTAAATTCCTGGCAGAAGGAAATGCTCATGATTTCTCAAGATAGACAGGTGTACTTACAAGTCTTCTTCCTCTGAAAGAAATCAAGGTTGAATTCTGGGAAATCAGTGATTCAGTAGGTATTTTCTTTGTTGCTGTCATACCAAGTTGCTCTCATACAAGACTTTGAGAGAGTTAAGTAAGAGTTCTAAGTTTCTTTCTACCATTTCCCATCCTTTTATCTCCTTCTTTGAGGAATTAGCTAGTTCCTGGAAAACAAATAATATTTCTGTTTGGTATTGTTGGGAGAATTAATACTTCTTTGCAATTTCTTGGAACTTAACTTTTTTTTTTCCTTTGAGACTCAAGGAACTTTGCAGAAATGTTGTTCTATGTACTTGTCAGAACTTTCTTCCTGCACTTGGTCAACCTTGCAGTTGGCAGAGCTCCTCTCTCCCATTTCAAAGCCTTTGTGCACACTTACCTCATCCTTTCCATCCTATATCTCATCCCTTATTTTATATCATGGGTTAGAAAACTACGTGCTTCAAAAAATAAAGTGTTATGAGAACACAGGCATGCTCACTTGTTTGCATATTGTTTGTGGCTGCTTTCACACTACAGAGTTGTGTAGTTGTGATAGAGAACATATAGAAGACAAAACCAGAAATATTCACTGTGTGACCATCTACAGAAAACAGTTTGTCAACCTTTGCTTTAAACTCATAGGTTTAGCCCCCAGGCCAACCTGGAGATTTCCAGAAAGCCATCCAGCTAACTCTCCAGCTTATCAGCAGTACTGCCTTTGGGTTCTAAGTTCTTGCAAATAAACCGTTGAAAGATTTGAAAAACCAGTAATAATGTTTATTTTTAGAGTAGATTTAGGTGCACAGTATCATTAAGCAAAATCACAGAGAGTTCTCATAGATTTCTTATGCTCACACACATATAGGTATCCCAACGATTGATATCCCAAACCACAGTGGTACATTTTCATCATTGATGATTGCACATTGATACATCTTTATCACCCAAACTTCACAGTTAACATTGGGGTTCACTTGTGGTACTGTACATTCTATAGTTTTGAAAAATGCATATTAGCATGTAGCCCTCATTATAATATCATCTACCAAAATCTTACTGCCCTGAAAGTCATACAGCTGGAATCATATAGTACACAGTCTTTTCAGATTGGCTTCTTAGTGTTATGTATCCTTTATTGTTTCGTTGTCATTGTCGTTGTTGTTGTTTTGGTATCGGGGATTGAACCTAGGGCCATTCTACCTCAAAGCTACAACTCCCCCTTTTTTTGAAACAGGGTCTTGCTAAATTGCTGAGGGCCTTGCTAAATTGTTGAGGTGGCCTTAAACCTGCAAGTCCTCCTGTCTCAGCGCCCAAGCACTGGGATTGCAGGCATGTGCCACCATGCCTGGCCTCCATGTCTTTTCATGGCAGCTCATTTCTTTTTAGTGCTGAATAATATTCCATTGCCTGGTAACACAATCTGTTCACCTACTAAAGGACATTTTTGTTGCTTCCAAGTTTGGCAATGATAAATTGCACTGATCTAAACATCCATATGCAGATATTTATGAAGACATAAGCATTCAAATTATCTGAGTAAATACCAAGGAGCACAATTGCTGCACTGTGTAGTAAAAGAGTGCTTAGTTCTCTAAGAAAGTACCAAACTATCTTCCACCATCAGTGTTCCAGATCATCATTGTTAGTATTTTGGATTTTGGCCATCCTGATAGATGTGTAGTAACATCTTGTTTTAATTTACCACTTTCTAATGGCACATGCTGTTGGACATTGCTCTATATGTTTACTTGCCATCTGTACATCTTCTTCGGAATGGTGTCTATTGAGATCTTATGACCACTTTCTAATTAGGGTTTTCACTTTCTTATTGGTGAGTTTTAAGGGTTCTTTGTGTATGTTGTATAATACTCTATACTCAGATGTATCTTTTGCAAATATTTTCTCCCAGTATATGACGGTTGTAGTGTGTGTATTTGTGTGTGTGTGTGTGTGTGTGTGTGTGTGTGTGTGGTATTGGAGATGGAACCCAGGGACATTCTACCTCTGAGCTATAACCCCGGAGCTATTTTTTATTTTATTTTATTTTATTTTATTTATTTATTTATTTTTTTGTGGTACTGGGGATTGAATGCAGGGGCGTTCTACCTCCGCGCTACGCCCCCGGCCCTATTTTTTATACTTTATTTTTGAAACCAGGTCTCAAGAAGTTGCGGAGGGCCTCACTAAGGAGAGGGAGAGAGAGAGACAGAGAGACAGGGAGAGAGAGAGCCGATGCTGGCCGCGAACCCGGATCCTCCGGTCTCCGCCTCCCAAAGTACTGGGATTACAAGCGTGCGCCACCACGCCCGGCTTTATTTTTTATTTTGAAACAAGGTCTCAGTAAGTTGCAGAGGGCCTCACTAAGTCGCTAAGGTTGGCTGCGAAACTGTGATCCTCCTGTCTCAGCCTCCCAAGTACTGGAAATACAAGCAGGCGTCACCATGACGGACTTGAAGGTTGTATTTTAAAGGGGGCTATAATGATTTTCCATTATTTAAACCAATTAATAAACCTACTATGATTGAAAAAGTATGATTATAGACTAAATCAAGCCCTTTCAATAGTTTTTATATACTTTTATTATAAAATTAACACATGTACTGTAGGAAATTTGGAGAAAAAACATACATTCATACATATTATTATTACTGTTTGGTCATACATAGTTCTTATTAGATATATAAAGAATGATATATGTGCATATATATATATTTTTCTGTGGTACTAGGTTGAACCCAGGGGTGTTCTACCTCTGAGCTATACCCTTAGTCCTATTTTATTATTTATTTATCTATTTTTATTTTGAAACAGAGTCTCACTAAGTTTCTGAGGGCCTCACTAAGTTGCAGATATGCAATCCTCCTGTCTCACCTCCCAATAACTGGAATTATAGGTGTGTGCCACCATGCCTGGCTAGGTGTGCATATTTAAAGAATAATATTGATAACAAAAATAGAGGTATGTTGCAATGTATTTTAGACATAATTTATCAGTATATTGTGAATATTGAAACGTCACGTTATTCTATAACATTGATTTAAGCAAAGGCATAAGATTTTCTTATAGATGTATAACAATTTATTAGCTCCCCATGTTAGATATATTCATTCTTATATTTTAACTTTTTAAATAATACTTTGTCGAGTATTCTCATATAGATTTTTATTTCTTTAGCATAAGTTTCTTAAAGTGCAATTATGCACTTGAACATAAAGAAAATTTTAGAATCCTTGATATATGTATACAAACTATCCTCTGGAAAGTTTACTTTCTTCTTTGGGTCTTTTTTTTTTTTTGTCTTTTTTGGAGCTGGGGATTGAACCCAGGGCACTGCACTTGCAAGGCAAGCACTTTGCCACTGAGCTACATCCCAGCCCCTACTTTCTTCTAATTAACACCCTTGGAAAACCATTATGACCTAAAGATACTCAAACATGTTATCTTATGAAGCACACTAATGTCTATTTACTAAATAATCAATCCTTTTTAGACACAAAATGATATTATATAGCATGATGTATTCACTACCACTAAACTTAACCCTGATTTAATTTGGCTGTTATCAAACACTGAATTCACTTTTGGAAGGTAAAAACCTGCAGAAAATAGCTAACTCTAAAAACCAGGAAACAAACAAGAACAGAAACAAACCCTCTTTCACTCCAAATCTGAAAGAAGTCTTGAAAAATGCTCTAAAAGATACTTTCGATGTGGTCATTATTTTTAGACTAATGACATAAATTTCAGTATACCCAAGTGCAAAATGAACTCTCCTATGGAACTCTTACTCTGGAAATTTACATAAAAATGGTTCTTTCCATTACTCCAAATTTATATTATAGATACAATAAATACTAGTTGATTCCCTTTAAATAATTAAATCCCCTTCCTTTTGTTGGAATAGGCAACACAATTAACAGCCTCCCTTGAGAAGCATTTTGATAGCATGAGCTTATGATCAGTCAAGACTTGGGGTCAAATTCTCACTCTTTAGCAAATCACTTAACCTTGATAAGCCTCAACTTCTTTGTCTACAATAGGAGCAGACTATCTACCTCATTAAGATGGTTAAGAGTTTTTAATAAAAATGAAGTACACAAAGCACCTGTTAGCTGACCTCATTATTTTGGTAACATTATGGAATAAATTGTGAAAGGGTATGATTCCCAAAGAATATAAATGGATTGAAATGGAAGCCCAGCCTAGCACATGTGTATCTTACAAAACTTTAGCTTTGCTCAGTATTTAACAATTCCTGGCCTGGATAGGCAGCTGGTGGGGAAAAAAATCTAACTGTGGGTGTAATATTGGAATGGGGATGGAATCCAAGAGCCTCAGTCATAACAATGAGAAAGAATAGAGAAGCAAGAAGTCGTGGTTAAGCATTGTATTTTACCACTGAACGTCAAGGTGATTTTTGGATATTCTGATTTTCGTCTAAGAGATTTTCCCCAAGATTAGATGGCATTGTAATGCCACCAAATAAATAATGCTTACACTCCGGTTCCACAGCTGAGTGATGACTTCTGACTAGAAATTGAATGAACAGTTTAATGGTAGTTCAAATAGTAGCAAATAGTTGTTTGCCAGTTTACAATCACTTATTCTCATTCGCTCTCTGTCATTTTCTGATCTATGTTGCAGTTAAGAAAGCTGTCATACAAAATGAAAGTGGCTTTTTCAGGCAGAAAACAAATGTACTCTGGCGGGCAGACTGGCATTTAATCATTCAGTCTCTTAACGTCATTACTCTGCTGCTCACATAAAGCGTCCTGCCTTGTTTATGGAGGAGGAGATAGGCCGTGCACACCTGGCCCTCGTGGCATCTTTTGCCAACCTCTGCAAGTAGGTGCCACCGAGGTCTTTGTTGTCAGTCTGGGAAGTGATCTTTCTTGGTGTGGCACCTAGGTTTATCAGCAGTAGCAGCAGTAGAATACCTTTGGGGCTCTGGCTCCCAGATTCATAATTTCTGGTTTGGGGTGAGGGTGCTCAGATGCAACTTTCGTTCCTTGGCTCGGATTCTGGTTTCACCCTCCATGGCTCAGTGATTGGAAGCTATTTCAAATACAAGTCTCTCGTGCTTTTCTCTGATTTCTCACACAATCGTATAAACCAGTTAATAAGTGCAGACTCCAGTGTCTTCTGGTAAGACTGAACATAATGATTGTATCCTTCTGATTTAGAAAAACCTGGGTCTTTGCAAATTATTTGTGCCCATCCAGACTAGTATCTTTGGGGAGAAGAGAAATGTGTTGAATAAATTAACCCATACAAAGAAGGTTAAGTCATTCATGCCCATAGGTGGGCACTGTGCTTTCTGGCACCAGCCCCAAGTGGCTCAGAATCCAACAATAATGTTAGTAAAAATTCAGAAATAGCAAAATTTCCTCGGGACTCCAGCTGTACTCTCCAGCTGGAAGGGTGAAGTGGTGATGCCCTGATACTGAAGGAGAAGGAATATTTTTTTTCTTGATCCTGGTCATATATATATATATAATGTATTAGGTAAGATGTTTCCTCTTGAGATGACAGTTGCAATTCCTTTGAATGAAAAGGAAGTTGCAGAGTGCTTCACTAAGTAGCTGAGGTGGACCGCGAACCTGGATCCTCCGGTCTCAGCCTCCCAAGTACTGGGATTACAAGTGTTCACCACCATGCCCGGCCTTTATTTCTTAAAAAATATAAATTAATATTTAAAAGAACAGATACATTGATAAAGAGGATCATCAAACATAAAAAGATGAATATGAATATTGATGAATATCATGAATATTGTTAATAGAGCAACCTCAAGAAGAGGAAACCTCAAATTCTGGCATTGTCTCAAAGGGTCATGCATATTCACACTCAGGCTTTCCATATGTGTATATCTTGTACAGTAATTCCTTAGAATACAGTAATTGTTGGCTCTACTTAATTGCTTCTCAGTTAATTCAATAACGTTTAAAAGATGCTCTTCTGTCATTTACTCTACATTATCCAAATTCTTCATTTTCTAGTGGAGTGTTCAGGCATTCTCTCGGAGGATTCCATAAGATCCACTTACTAAGCCAGGTGTGGTGGTGCACACCTGTAATCCAAGTGCTTGGGAGGCTGAGACAGGAGGATCGCAGGTTTGAGGCTAGCCTCAGCAACTTAGCTAGGAGACCCTTAGCAACTTAGTGAAGAGACTCTTAGCAACTTAGCAAGACTCTGTTTCAAAATAAATAAATAAAAAGGACTGGGATGTAGCTTGGGGGTAGAATGCCCTGGATTCAATCCCTAGTACCAAAAATTAAAAAGATCCACTTACTATAATCAAAGGACTGAAGAAAGTCCCTTCTTCTATATTTTGACATTTGAGGTTTCTTTGTGGGGAGGCAATGGTATAATTATCATAAGAATGAATACAGTTTCCCATCTAACCTGCTATATAGTTCCACATAATTACTAGATGTGCTTTATTTCTTTTTTTTTTTTTTTTTTGCAGTACCAGGGATTGAACCCAGGGGCATTCTACCTCCAGGCTACACTCCCAGCCCTATTTTTTTATTCTTTATTTTGAAACAGGGTCTCACTTAGTTGTGGAGGGCCTCACTAAGTAGTTGAGGCTGGCGGCGAACCTGGATCCTCTGGTCTCAGCCTCCCAAATACTGGGATTACAAGCGTGAGCCACCACGCCCGGCCTTTATTTCTTTTTTGTCTTTTTGAGGTACAGGGGATTGAACTCAGGGGCATTCTACCTCTGAGCTACACCACCGGCCCTATTTTTTTTTTATACTTTATTTTGAAACCGGGTCTCACGAAGTTGCGGAGTGCCTCACTAAGTAGCCGAGGCGGGCTGCGAACCTGGATCCTCCGGTCTCAGCCTCCCAAGTACTGGGATTACAAGTGTGTACCACCACGCCCGGCCTTTATTTCTTAAAAAATATAAATTAATATTTAAAAGAATACATTGATAAGGAGGATCATCAAACATAAAAAGAGAAGAGACTAAGCTCTACTGTTTAATTTGGAATAAAACATGAGACCACTGCACTTTATTGTTAGAAAAACTTAGCGAAAATGTATTAAATTAATGATTTATTTTGTTTTTATTTATATGTCAAAAGTTCTGATGTAGTCACAGGAGCTGTCACTGGCTTAAGATCCCTTTGAAATAAAGTGTGTTTATGTTATAAATAAATAGATAATGCCTGCCTTTAGGCGCCTGTGTTTTTATTTTTTCCAAATGAACTTCATACTACCTTCAAAACCCAAGCAAGATTATCCATCACAGCTGTTAGAATTCAAAGTCTTCTAGGGAAATCTGAACTACAAAAAATAATCTCCATTTTCCTCTTGTAGGAAAGATCAGGATTAATCAATGCAAGGACATTTGTATTTCTACTGAAATTCAGCACCCCACTGAGCTTTGTAAGGCATAAGAAATAAGAGAAATACCAAGAATGTTTTCATATTAGATTGTAAAGAAAAATGCTGTCTTACTCACCAGCTCCCCAGACTCAGCTTCAAGAACTGAAATCACAACCACCACATGTTATCAAGAGTTGATAATAGGTTATTTGCTTTCAGTAAGAAATAGAAACAGAAAGGCCAGGGGAAAAATAAGCTAACACCAGTTAAAATGAGATATTTGTGTTATTAAAGTGTCAGGAGGAAGTTTACACCCATGAAGGATTTTGTGAATCGCCTGGCACTCCTGCATGTCAGACCCATCCTTTCTGCATAGTTGAGTCTCTCCTTCCCTCATCATGCGGCACATAAGGGTCCTTGTTATTAGATCGGGTTTTATTTCCACCCCTTGTGGAAAACTGTTTAATGCCATTGTCAGAGCCGACAGAGCTCGGAACGTTTTCATCTTGTAAAGCGTTCTCCTCAGTTACGCGGGGAGTCTGCTTTCGAACTGCTGATGTTATCATGGATGATAAGGGCCCCACATGTGCTTCTCTTTCCAATTTATTTTATTAACATCCCTAACATCTCAGATAATTTTAACTCACAGCCCTACATCATGTGCCCCTGTTAGTGTGTGCATTCTAAAGTTATCTCCGTAAACACATCCATTTTACTGTTGGTATAAAACAGCTGCTGTTTGGGTGGTGTTGGTAGAAGGGACCAGATGAGCTATGGACACACACAATCATGCTGCCAAGAAGAATACTAAGGTGCGGATAAGGAGTAGGTATGGAAAACACCAATATAAGGAACAGGGGAAGAAGTGAGAAGTATTTAGGGAATGGAATGAACTGGAAGAGATGGCAGTGGGAGAGAGGAAGAACATAATTCTCAAGGTTTGGGTTTGGGCAAGAAGAAAGTTGCCAGGACCAGTTTCCTACCTACCACCCAGCAAGAATTACTCGCTGAACCATTTCATTAGATAGCAGTGTGTGCACTGATGCTTTTAGGCAAAATGCTGTTCATTCATTCATTAATTCATTCCTCCATTCATTTGTTTATCGGCTTGTATGTTCCTACCTATATTGCCTATCTACTGGATTCCTAATAATCTCTCTGCATAAAAGAGAAGCAAGATACAGTCTTTGCTTTCCAAGCACCCACAACTGCGGGAGTAATAGAAAGTGCCCAGATTCTCTGATTCAGTGGGAGACCTGTCAGGAAGGGGATGGATGAATGCCTCAGTCCAGAAAATGAAGGCATTGCCTCATCTGGGGAAGGAAAAGAGGACAAAGAGAAAAAAAAGCAGAGGAGGAGGCAGCACAGAACTCCACAAGAGAGACATTTAAACAGGGCCTTGTGGAGGGTGTAGAAATACACTAGAAGGAAAAATTAAATAAAAGCACCATCTCAGGCAGAGGAAACATAAAGCAGAGAATATCAGAATGCTTTTGCCCCTCCCTTGGTATCTCTCTCCATCTCCTCAACCCCTCCTGAGTCTCCAATGCTGCCCTGCTCTGTTACCTTCAACACCATACACCAGAATCTCCAATCAATGGCGGCCATTCTGCAGACCAACTTCATGCTCTGCACCTGGACTCCTGCTCATTGACAAATGGCAAAGGTTTTGGAACTCTAATCACAGTGCATTTTGTAAGGTCAGATCAAGTGAGATGCAACCCTTAGATCTAGAAAACCTGGGCAGGACAGGCTTCTGCTTTTGCTTAAGTGTTGTCTTATCTTAATAAAGATACTCAAAGCATAAAGTGCTGCCCCCAGAAGCAAGAGGGGAACTCCTCATACAATGAGGGAATCCAGGCCGATTAAGAGGTATGGAGGGGCAGACTGCAGGGGGAAAAGGTATAGTGGGGGCTGTGTTCTATCCCAGGAAATGTAATTTTTACAGGATATTAAGAAGAAAATTGAGTAGCTATAAGTCAGGAGTGGTCGGTATCAACATCATAATTATCAGGATACTTCTCTGTGCTCTTCCTGGAGCTTTGAGTTTGGGGACTATGGATTTGGTGAAGGAGAAAAAAAAAAGCTAAGATTTGTCTTATGCCCTTAGAATTGCTTCCTATTTCACTATCAGGTTGATATTGTTGAGAAAGTTCATGTTCCTCTCTTTTCTGTCCATAGGAAGGGAAAAAAAAAGAAAGAAAAGAATAAAGCTCTCCAATGTCCTGATTTGACTTCCCACCAATTAAAAAAAAATCCTTCTTTCATAAACGCTCCTGAGAGAACACCGCCTCTACGCTTTCTAAGACATAATTGGCATTATGATTCTGGGGTAGCATCCTTTTTACAGCAAATATCACTTTACTGATACTGATAATATACTGTAAGCATTGAACTGTTTTTAAAACAACACTTCTGAATGCTTGTTATGATTCTCAAACACTCCAAGTTATTGGGATCAGTAGCTTCAGTTGGAAACATTTTATTTGTTCATATAATAAAAAGTACATAATTGTTATTGGTCCCACGATCCCTTCTGTTGAACACAATACTGTTTGCCTTTACCCCAGACTTCATTGCTTTTTATTCTGCATCATGCATTTTATTGATTTTTCTGTTACTGTTATTTCCTTCAATAAGCCATTTTAAAATAACATGGATTTTCTTCCTCAATTTTGGGGGGGCTTTGTTCTTATCCATAGCCTTCTCCAGAGCTGAGTGTAGGACAGTATTGCAGTTTTTCACTGCTCTTTTTTTTCTTGTTGCCCCTTTTTATTTATCATCTCCATGATATTGTGTGTCAAGATTTTGGGGGGGAGGGTAAATTATCCCCTTTCTCCTCCTCTTAAGTTTAGAAGTAATTGAGAGAAAATAATGGGCAACTGGCAATTGGAGATCAAAATGTCAGCCTTTATTATGGACAAAGCTGTTTGTAGAACATGGCTTCTCGTGGTTAATATGTCACTCCTTGAATTATACCTAGGCACACAGTCACAGACAGACCTGGAAGGCTGCAGGCCGCCCTAACAAATGTAGATCTTCCCTGCTCAGCAAAACAGTGTCCACATGTTCTCTGGACAGGCTAGCTCTGAAACAGAGAAACCGAAGGGCAGAGCTGGCTACTTTTTGAGGTCAAGTATTGCCTGAGTCAAGTTTCTACTTCTAAACCCAGTGCTGATGTACGTTCCTTTCTGTCCCAAGTTAAATGGTGCATGGCAATGTGGAGAGCAGCCAAGAATCTTGCTCTGGTGGAAGACTCTGAGTGGACCATGATGCTAAGGAGAAGCATAAAGACAAGCGGGGCTTCAGTTGCAAGAAAAAGACTCACGAAACGTCCCTTGGGCCTGAGTTAATGAAGAAGTAACCCAAGTTCCAAGGTCTTCTCTTTCTTCTTTCTAATCTATACCTGGTAGTTGGGAAATCGTGGTGGGATGATGAGGTTACTATCAGAATTTGGCATATGTATAGTTTGAATGTCTACTATTCAAAGGAGTTCAACATTTCCAATGTATTAAGGTGAAAATGTCGATTACTACTGTGATCCTAGAAACCAAAGCAACCTTTGTTGATTTGGAACTGAAATTAACAATGTGTCACTAAAAACAGGGAGTGAAATTAATTATACTGCTCATATACTTGATCTATGCTTCTCATACCAGGGAAGGAAGCTGAGTTATCTTGGTACTTGGTTGCTTATATTTTATCTTAGTTTCTAGAGAGGTGATATTTTTCAAATTAATGGATTTAACAGTTAAACATCTAACCTCATTTAAATGAGGCACGGAATTTCATGATTTGATCAATACTAATTTCTTGCCCTTCAAACCCTGGCCTTTAGTATGTATAACAGAAGAAAAAGGAGTTTAGGGGTTGAAAATGCAAATATGGGAAGTTCATGGGATATAAAGAGCGCAGGAAAATAAGACATGGGCCTGCCAAGAAGCCTCAAGAATTTCCTTTTACATTTTTCTCTACACTTGACCCCATGTCTAAGACCTAGACTCTAAGTCTCCCTGTTAGAGATCCCTGTGCATCTCATCCACAGTATCATTTCTTCTTGTTATCACCACTGAGAAAGAAAGGTGACTGTAGGTTATGAACATCGCTGTTGCACATTCAAGTCATTTCAGTCCTTTCCAGAGTGTGACGGTGAATAACGCGAGCTCTGGAGTCCCACTGTCAACCTCCCAGGCGCATCTCTGTGACCATGACAGTTATTTCACTTCCCCAAACTGCATTTTCCTCATCTGTCACAGGGATGAAGATGGTGATTCCCTCATGATGACCAAGTGAGAAAATGCACACAAAGGTTGCAGGATGGGGTCTAGGAGCAAAACAGTCAAGTTCCATAATAGTTAATAGTACCTCAAAGACGTGAGGGATAGTAAATAAAGACACCAAGATGTAAAAGCAGACAAGATTATTGCATGCATTATATATATGTACATATATTATATATATATTCATTTTGTATACTTTTATTGGTGCATTGTAATTTGAACTGTTCCCTGTTAATCTGGAATTATAGCACATGTGAAATATTATTTTTTAAAATCCTGTGATTATAATCCCAGACTAACAAATATTCACCTTTTATTATATCTCCTTCAAACCTTTAAAAAAGTAGTAGATGAGAAAATGAACAGTTCAAATAATGCTATATCCATATATGAAGGTATCACTTCCAATCTCAGTAACATGCACAGGAGAGAGGATGGGGGAGCCAGGTGGAACGTGGAAGGAAGAATACCAAGTGATATGTGCATGCATGAATGTATCACTTTGAATCTCACTATGATGTATAAACAGAATATACCAATAAAAGTATAGAAATGAAAAAATAGGAAACTAGAAAGAAGTGGGAATTTCTTTTGTGTACTTTCACCTTCTTCAATCTGTGTGTTTCCCCAGCTACCTACTAATGTGAAATTGGTATGTATTCTCTTGACCACAATCTATATGTTGTCAAGGAACTATTCAAAGTATTTTGGAGAACATACTATTTATATATTTCTCCAATGTTCTTTTCTTTTAAAATAAGACAGTCTTATCAAATATAATTCACATATTATTCAACTCACCCATTGGAAATGCTCAATACAATGGTGTTTGGTATGTTTGGAGTCATTCAACCATCACCACAAGCAATTTGAGAGTATGAGCCTGAGGATTTTAGGGAGAAGATAGGTGGGGAAGTGGGTAAAGAAACTGGAAATGATTGCTAATTATTATGGAGTTTCTTAGGTGATGAAAATGCAATTTTATCTTCTTTACAGTACCTTATTTATTATTTGTGAAATTAATCCACATTTATAAATGTACCTATAACCCATTAATTTTCATTATGGAAGCCAGGTGCAGTGGTGCACACCTGTAATCCCTGTAATTGGGTGGCTAACGCAGGAGGATTGGAAGTTCGAAGCCAGTCTGGGCAACTTAGTGAGTCCCTGCCTCCAAATAAAAAAAATATAAAATAAGTATAGCTGGGGGTGTTGCTGAGACATAGAATACACCTGGATTAAATCTCTAATACCATACACACACACACACACACACACACACACACATCATTATTGAATATTATTTTGTATTGTTCCTAAATTCATTTATCAATTTTCCTGTTGGTAACATTAAAATTGGTTTTGACTTTTGTTTATTCAAATGTCACCCTGGATCACTCTTGATTATGTCTGCTTATAGATATAAGGTAGCATTTTTCATGAAATTGTCACAGCGATTTTCATTTCCATTAGCAGTTTATATAATTGTTAGATTTTTAAAATATATCAATCTGATAAATGTAAATTTGCATCTAATTTTATTTTATTTTACAATTCTCTGATAAATAGCAAAGTTATACATCTTTTATTTGCTTATATTTACTTCTATGGGATGACAGTCCCTAAACTTTGCCTACTTTAATATTATCTTGATTTATTTTGTATTCTTGTAGAGATTTTAATCATATTCTTATTACTATGCCTTTGTTGCTCATATACATTGTAAATATCATTTAACCATATAGAATGTTTGTAATATAGAAGTGTTAAATGTTGAGCCGGGCGTGGTGGCGCACACTTGTAATCCCAGTACTTTGGGAGGCAGAGACCGGAGGATCCAGGTTCGCGGCCAGCCTCAGCTCTCTCGCTCTCTCTCTCTCTCCCTGTCTCTCTCTCTCTACCTAGTGAGGCCCTCCGCAACTTCGTGAGACCCGGTTTCAAAATAAAGTATAAAAATAGGGCCAGGGGTGTAGCGCAGAGGTAGAATGCCCCTGGGTTCAATCCCCGGTACCGCAAAAAAAAAAAAAATATA
>PVJS01037971.1:0-19638 GCA_004027185.1 Glis glis
GTTCGCGGCCAGCCTCAGCTCGCTCGCTCTCTCTCTCTCTCTCTCTCTCTCTCTGTCTCCTTCTACTTAGTGAGGCCCTCCGCAACTTGGTGAGACCTGGTTTCAAAATAAAGTATAAAAAATAGGGCCGGGGGTGTAGCGCAGAGGTAGAACGCCCCTGCGTTCAATCCCTGGTACCGCAAAAAAAAAAAAAGAAGACAAGAAAGCTCCAGGCCAAATTGGGCTACTAGTGATTTCTTCCAGTATTTAAAAGGAAGAATTAAACTGGGCACAGTAGCACATACCTGTAATCCCAGTACTTGGGAGGCTGAGACAGGAGGATCTCAAGTTCGAGGCTAGTGTGTACTAAGTTAGCAAAACCCTGTTTCAAAATTTAAAAAAAAATTTTTTAAAAACCAGGCATGGTGGCCTATAGCTGTAATTCCAGTACTTGGGAGGCTGAGACAGGAGGATTGCAGGTTTGAGACCTGCCTCAGCAACTTAGTGAGACCCTATTTCAAAACAAAAAATAAAAAGGTCTGGGTAATAGCTCAGAGGTAGAATGCCCCTGGGTTTAATTCCCAAAAAAAAAATACATAAAATTGAAATAAAAAGGAAGGATTAACACTAATCCTACAGATACTCCTTCAGGAAATAAGAAAGAAAGACTACTATCTAAAAACCTGTACTCTGAGGCCGACATTATCTTGATAACAAACCTTCACAAGAGCACGATAATGAAAATAACCATCCATTCTTTCTCATAAACATAGATGCAGAAACTCTAAAGACATAAGAAACAAAATTCAGTAATAGATAAATAGGAAAAAGCCCAACAGCATGATGAAGTTGGGTTTGCAAGTATTAAGAATGCAAATTTCATTTAATTTTCCAAAACTGATCGATTTAATTCACTACTTAGAAATAAAGGAGAAATAATCATATAATTCACAATCATAGTTGCAAAAAAAGTGTTTTATCAAATCCAACATCTCTCATGATAAACACTCCTAGAAACCAGCAACAGAAGAAAACTTCCTTAATCTGGGAGATGGATCTGCAAAAACATACCTAGGCCCAAACCTCACACTTAATGTTGAAACATGAGAAGTTTTCCTCCTTGAGATTGAGAATGTCACAGGAAGCCCATCATTGCCACTTATACTCAATATTATAATGTACTCAGTGCAATAAGGCAAGAAAAGAGAATAAATTTTGAAAGGAAGACACAGCACTGTCATTATTTGCAGGGGACATTATCATGTCCAAGAAAACCCAAGAGAATCTACAGATAAATTGCCAAAATGATCAAATTTATCCACAGTGCTTTGAAACAATATTTTATCTACAGATAAGTTATTAAAAATTATGAGAATCAACTTGTACTATTTTGTAATATTTAAAATCTATTGTTTTTCTATATACCACACATGAAAAAATAGAAAATGAAATTTAGAGTACATACATGTTCCTCAATTTACAGTGGGATTATGTCCTGATAAACCCACTGAAAGTTAAAAACATGAAGTCAGTTACCAAATATCACAGTTTAGCCTAACAAGGGGCATTCTACCTCTGAGCTATATCCACAGCCCTATTTTGTTTTTTATTTTGAAACAAGGTCTCACTAAAGTGCTGAGGACCTTGCTAAGTTGCTGAGGCTGGCCTCTAACCTGCAATCTGCCTGTCTCAGTCTCCCAAGTATTGGGACTACAGGTATGCTTCACCACTCCCAGTTCCAGCCTAACCTACCTTAAACATGCTCAGAACACTTGCATTCACCTACAGATCAGCAAAATAATATAACACAAGCTTATTTTATAATAAAATGTTGAATATCCCATGTAACTTATTGAATACTGTACCAAAGTAAAAACCAGAATGGTTGTATGTATGCTTTCCTACCATCATAAAGTCCAAAACCATAAATTGAACCACTGTAACTGAAGAACCATCTGTACTACCATTTATGTAAACATCAAAAATATCAAATACCAGGAAATAAATCTAATTTTAAAATCTAATAAAAATGTTCATGTTCTCTACATAGAAAATTATAAAACATTTATTGATTTAATAAAAAACTATATTATTTACTCATGGCTACATGACAAATTACCCTAAAACTTAATTGTTTAAAACAGTAAGAATGGATGGGTCAGAAATTCAGGAGAAACTCAACAGTGTCTCTGGCTAGTGGTCTTTGATGAGGCTACAGTCAAGATTTCTGGCCCAGGCTGCAGTCATCTGAAGGTTTTGCTTGGGCTGGAGATGGACCTCTCCATGTGACTGTTTGAATAGCCTCCAAACATTGTGCTGGACTTACCCTGGAGAACAAACCCAAAAAACCAATGTGGAAGCTAAAGTGCCTTTTATGATCCAGCATCAGAAATTACACACACTCTCACCTTCTACAATTAGGCACACCAACCAGTCTATGTGTTGGATACTACATAAGGGTATAAATATCAGAAAGCAAAGGTTGTTAAGCACCTCCTTGAAGACTGACTGCAACAAATACCTAAATAATGGAAAGGATGTTCCATGTTCATGGATGAGAATACTCAATGTTGTAGAAATGTCAGTTCATTCCAATATGACATGTACAGTGAATGCACTTATCAAAGATCTGGCATGTGATTTCCTCTACTACCAAAAGTCAATGAAACTCTGCCATGAGTTCATTCATTTGTTTTTTTAATTACTGATTTAGTTTTGTATTAACTCAGCAATAACCAAAACTATGCTTTTCTTTCATTTCATCCCAAAGTTATATCTAATTTCCTCATTAACTTTAATAGTATCTGATAGGACACCTGTTCTCACATCAGGGAATAAGTTTTCATGATCCATCTAGAAGATCTGAATAACACAAAGAAACACTGAAATCCCTTAGTCTTTGGCATAAGTCCCATGGAGCAACCAATTTTTAATACTTCTATCTTGCCAGCTATTTCTCTCTTTTTTTTTTTTTTTTTTTGCGGTATCAGGGATTGAACCCAGGGGCGTTCTACCTCTGCGCTACACCCCTGGCCCTATTTTTTATACTTTATTTTGAAACCGGGTCTCACGAAGTTGCTGAGGGCCTCACTAAGTAGAGAAAGAGAGAGAGAGAGAGCTGAGGCTGGCCACGAACCCGGATCCTCCAGTCTCTGCCTCCCAAAGTACTGGGATTACAAGCGTGCGCCACCACGCCTGGCTTGCCAGCTATTTCTCTATCATGAAGATTCAAATCATTTTCAGCTACCTCCCAATGGGACAGCCAAAGGTATTTTCCATGTAAAACCTTTCAGGCAGACATCTGGCATTCTTTACATTGTTTTATAAACATGCTACTTTGGATTTAACCAATTTACCACAATAATAATGGCTTTTACAGATTAATCTCACATCCTGCTTTCTGAGTTTGTGATTCATCAAAATTCAGTAACTTGAAGCCGGGCGTGGTGGCTCATGCTTGTAATCCCAGTACTTGGGAGGCTGAGACCAGAGGATCTGGGTTCGCGGCCAGCTTCAGCTACTTAGTGAGACCTCCACAACTTAGTGAGACCCTGTTTCAAAATAAAGAATAAAAAATAGGGCAGGGGGTGTAGCTCAGAGGTAGAATGCCCCTGGGTTCAATCCCCGGTACCACCAAAAAGAAAAAAATTCAATAACTTGAGCCAGGTGTGGTGGCACAAGCCTATAATCCCATTACTTGGGAAGCTGAGACAGGAAGATCACAGGTTTGAGGCCAGCTTCAGCAACTTAGTAAGATTCTTAGCAACTTAGCGAGACCCTGTTTCAAAATAAAAAGGGCTGGGTGTGTCGCTTGGAGATAGAATGCCCCTGGTTCAATTCTCAGCACCCCCAAAAGGCAATAACTTGTGGTCACTAGCACTGTTTACAAATATCCTACTTCTCTCTGCACTCTGGCTTCATTCTGCTGCCCACTTAAAAAAAAATTTTTTTTTTTTTTGGTTTCTGGGGGTTTTAATGCAGGGGCATTCTACCTCTGAGATACACTCCCAACCCCTTTTTATTTTTTATTATTTTGAAACAGGGTCTCTCTAAATTGCTGAGGCTGGCCTCGAACCTATGATCCTCCTGTCTCAGCCTCCCAAGTACTGGGATTATAGGTGTGAGCCACTGTGCCTGACTTTGTGTTTTTAATTCATAAGTCTCTGGAGTGAAGGAAGCCACATCTGAACCTGCTGTAGAGGCCAGTGTGCATTATGCTGAGGTTCTGCATTTTGAGCTAGATGCAAAGATAAGAGAATACTGGGGGGGTCTCCCTGAAGGAGATAATGTGGGCCAAATTTTGGTGACTAAACACAGATGGACTGTTTTTCATTAGTTCTACTCACAAATATTTCCAGCTCTCTGCCTCTGAGAACATGGAGGGGCTGTACTTCCTGGCCTCCTGTGGCTAGGCAGAGCCAAGTCATCTCTTCTGATGATGTGAGTGGAAGGGATGGTCCCTCTGCTGCTGAGCCTTTCTGTCACTTTCCAGGGACAGCCTCTCCAGAGTACTCTTTCCCTCTGGCTTGCAAATCTGCATCGTTCTCTCAGCCTGGGGCCTTGGGTGCCCCTGCCAACCCATGAGGAGCAAGCAGCATGGGCAAGAAATAAACCTTCATTGTACTGATGTACTGAGCTTAGACTGAGGGCTGCATGTTTCTGTAGCATAACTTACTTCTCACCAATACACCATTGGAGCCAAAAATCCCATTGCTGAAGAAACTCCAATTATTTACCCTATGCAATTATTTCTCTAAAGATGTCACATACCTTACTTGGTGAATTCTGGGTCTTAAACAGTATTAAGATCATCAGAGCCAATCCTGAGCACATGAACTAGATTAGGTTTCCTCCAAGAGATGACTCTAGGCTTCCATCATTCCACACAGTGGCTTCTCTTTCCCCGCCCAGCCTGTGTCCCCAAACTACCTATTTGTTTTGGCCAAAGGAATGAGCTACTCTGATTGGCCCAGCCTAGTCACATGCCCACCCTGTGATTAGAGGAGAGGAGAGATTTGATTGGCAGCTGGCAAGAAAATAGGGGGGACCTGGCAAAGCCCAACAATAACCACAAACCATAAACAAAAGCAGTCCAAATTGCTCCACTTCAAATCATTCCTTAACATCTTTGTGTCCCAAGGACACTAAGATATTACCAGCTCTAGCCAGACCACTCCATTGATCAAGGTTCTCAGAAGACCAAGGAAGGGGGAGGCAGGGACTTAATGACACTAGAAACAGCTGAGGAGTTTTCAACGATCTGCCTTCCTTGTGAATAAAGGATATCATAGGAAGCAAAGTCTCTCTGTGTTCCTATGATAAAAATATAGATAACTGTTCTGTAATCTTAAAGTAAGAATGCGTGAGAGCAATTGTTTGGACTTACGTGTGCGGGTACCGACCAAGCTATTACTGCCACCATTTATTAATATAACCGAATGTGTAGTGGTTCAGAGCCACCTCCAGCCCCACGAAAATGCTGTCCAGCTCTTTCTGGGACTCCCCCAGCACTGCTTCCAGGCCTGCAAATCCGTTCAGTGGGCTGCCTGCAGGGATCAACCCCCAAAGGCCCCCCTTTGCTGCTCCCAAGCTTTCAGTCACCCACCATCCTCTCCTCCCCATGGTGATTTCCTAGAGAGGTTGCTTTTGCCAATTCTAAGCCAACAAATGTGGTGATAGGAGCTATTGTTGCCATGATCTTAGGAAAATAAAATCAGGCACAACATGACCAGGGCATGGTGGTCTCTGCTTTGGATTCCTAGCCCCAAGCAGGACCCAGCAGGGGAGAGGAAGAGTCTATATGACCCCAACAAACCAGTGTGAGAATCCCACAGGCCTCTGCATGGCGTGGGGAGGGGACTAAGCCTCAGCATCATGGACTGAAGGGTTTGTATCTGTGTTAGTTCATGAGGCTGATATCCATGTTACATTAACAAGAACAACAACAAAATGTGTGCCAATGGAGCCTGGTTATTCTGTTAGAAGTCGTTAGCATCATTAGCATATTTTTAACTGTGGATATCCTTCCCCCTTCAAAAAAAAAACTTTTGCTAAACTCTACCCCACTGAGCCACCATAATCTTAATGAAAGCAAATAGTCATTGAGCACTTCCCTGTGCTAGACATCACTTGGATTACTTCACCCCCCCCACACACACCAGCCCTAAGGGGAAAGGAACAGGTATCCTCTACTTGGCAAATGCAAACACTGAGGACCAGATAGAATGAGATCTGCCTCAGGTCACCAAGGCAATGAGGCACAAAGACCTGCTTGTCCCTGTGACCTGCTCCTGGCCTTTGCCCATGTTCAGCTACAAGCAAATGGGACCAACGAATACAGCGTTCATTATCAATGCTCCCTGAGGTGCAAGAACTCTCCCTGTTTTCAGTCAGAAAAGTTTCTAAGAAAGAAAATGTTCTTGCATAGAGAAAACATAAATACCAGCATATGTGTTCTTTTAACATTACAACTGCTGGTAAACTAGTAAAATTCTTGCAAGTTACATTACATGGCTTAAGTTTTTCCATTAAAAACTATAATATTGGTAGTTGTGCATATTGTTTGTGTGAAGTGGGGGAATTTTACCTCTCCAAAATTGCAAATGTCATTACAAAGTGTTGCATATTTATTAGCCCATCTGCTGCTAGGGCATTAAAGGGGGGAAAATCTTACTATAAGCAATTTATTCAGTTACAGTTTTACTACCTAATGTGCAAAATAACAACACTTGGTAAGCATTTATTGTGCTGAGTAATTTCAATTTTCAACTTAATTCATAACATTTCTTAGAGACCACAGAAGTTAACCTTTGCGTAACATAGGGTTTTGTTTCTGTATTTTCATTGAAAAGAATAATCACTAGCATTTGGGGGTAATCAAGATGGGTTGTTCACTGGCTCATTTTTCAGGGATTTCAACCATTTATGGTTCTAGAAACCTGATTATGTGGCCACAAATGTGGCAGCTGCACATTACCAAAATTGACAAGGTGGAGATCTAAAGGTGAATTTGAATAAGACTGCCCAGGTATTTCCAGAGCAGACAGCTCTGCTGGGACATAGCTGCTCTATTTTGCCAACACCAAATTCAATCGCAGTGCAAGCTGAGACTGTTTATCTCTCTTGGCAAAACCCCAGCAGTGTGTATCAGCTGGGGGACCTTTCAAAAACAACTGATCCCAAAATAAAAACTAAGTAAGGACTAAGGCTGAGCATCACAGCCAGAGCATGACGTGCACACCTGGGAAAGGTAGAACAGAACTCTCATTGAATGGGTGCCCTGTCTATTCCCTATCCGGCCTTGACCCTGCCTAAAAGGGTAGAAATGGGATTTCAAGGTGAAGATGGTACCTCTCAGGTCTCCTACCCCATCATGAAGGAGAATTCAAGTTGGCATCTGGTCATAGGAGTCCTGCTGACTGTAGCCGACTTGGCTGCCCTCTGCTGTTCTTGGCAAAATTGTCTGTCATGGCTCCTTTCCTTTAACATGTGTTCTGGTTATGTACTGCTGCAAAATGGACACCTCAGACTCAAATGGTGTAAGACCACAACTATGGTGTTGCACTCCTGGGTTTGGTGTCTGGCTTAACTCAGTTTGGCAATGTCTGGCACCTCCGCTGGAAAGACTCAGGTGAGTGGGTGTGATGGAATTCATCTGGAGCCTTCTTCCCACATGTGTCTGGTGCCCACACAGGGGAGAATTGAAGACTAGGCTTTTGCCATGACTAGTGAGTGGAGGATCTACATGTGGCCTCTCCATGTGGCTTGAGCTTCTGCCAACATGGCAGCTGGGTCCCAAGAGGGAACATCCCAACAGCCAATGTTCCAAGAGAACCAGGTGGGTGCCGCACAGCCTGTTCTGAACTCAGATTGGAAGTCACACAAGTCTTCGTCCACTGCATCCTGCTGGTCACACTTCCTAGAAGCCCAGGTTCAAAGGGACTATGGAAAGGTCGCCTGGCAGAAAAGCACAAAGGATGGGAACTATTGTTGCTGTGATCTTAGGAAAATAAAATCGGGCACAACACAGCCAGAGTATGGTGGTCTCCACTTTGGATTCCTGCCCTGGTTCTCTGAAAGTGTCAAGAGAGGAATAGAGGTGCCAGGGGAGGCATCCTTGGGGAAATGCCTTCAATCAACAAATTAAGATGCTGTTTGTCATGACCATGCAAGCCTTATGTTATATAGTCCTCCTCCCCCCTCTAGACTCATCTGGACCAGTCACTGACCTTGAGGTTTCTCATACTCACTCCTGGACTCCTCTGCCCCAGGACCTTTGACCCTGCTTGTTCTCTCCCTCTTCAGCTTGTTAATGCCCTCACATCCTTCACATCTCATCTTAAACATCACTTCTGCATGGAAAACTTTCCTGACCTCCCTGGTTAGGTCAAGCTCCAAGAAAAGACATTCATAGTACTAAGTACCTTATCATGGTTATAATTTTTAATATATATTTAATGTCTATCTCCTCATCTTGAATGTGAACTCCATAAGGCCAGCAACTGATTTTGATGACCAATGTCAACCCTCCCTCAACATGTACCTGCACAACTACAGAATCCCCCAACCCCAAGAAGTTTAATGAGCATTGTTTGAACTGGTTTATATAATTATTGGAGACCTCATATCCACCAGTCATGGTGCCAGGCTTGGAAATACTGGATTAGCTGGAATAATCCCACTTCTGCCATCTTGAAAATCACATTGTGATGAGGAAGAAGATGGTAAACAGACAATGCCATAGAACAGGTGTGGTGAAAGGAAGGTGCTGGGGGAGAAGAGACAAGAACCTGACCTGGGCTTGGAGTCTGGGAATGGTTTCTTGAGATTTCCACCAAATGTTTCTCCCGACCCCACCCCACCCTGAGTGCTCCACCACAGCCAAGCAAGTGGGCGCCCAGGGCTCAATTTCTTCTTTGCTTTGAGGAGCAAATAATTACTCCTTTTTAATTTACATTTCTGTGTGTTGCAGGGTCAATCAATATAAGCCAGGGAAAGAGAAGTATAAATATATTTCTCAGTGCTAATGGGCTATTCAATATTACCTTGCGCACTAGTTAAGTTGTATTAACACAAAAAGCACTTTGACACTGTTAAACTTAATGGCCCTCAGTTTAAAAAGGAAAGACATTTTTACTTTGAAATTATAGTCTGAGCTATAATGCCTCACTGAAGGAATGGCCCCCAAATAGATTGTTTCCAAACACCTCAAAGCACCAGGGTTTTTTGTTTGTTTGTTTGTTTGTTTGTTTGTTTGTTTGTTTTGTTTTGTTTGTTTGTTTGTTTGTTTGTGGGGTTTTTTCTTTTGTTTTGTTTTGTTTCTGGTGCTGGGAATTAGACCCAAGGACATTCTACCTCCAAGCTACACTCCCTATCCTTTGCCCTTTTTATTTTTTTATTTTGAAACGGGATCTCACTAAGTTGCAGAGCCTGAGACTGGAGGATCTCAGGTTTGCAGCCGGCCTCAGCTACTTAGTGAGACCCTCTGCAACTTAGTGAGCCCCTGTTTCAAAATAAAGAATACAAAATAGGGCTGGAGGTGTAGCTCGGAGGTAGAACGCCCCTGGGTTCAATCCCCAGTACTGAAAAAAAAATAAGTAAAAAAAATAGCAATAATGTGCAAGGGGCAGCACTGTCCTTTAAGCAATTTAATTATTTGCAGGGATATTTCTTCTGCCCATCCACCCAACAGAGCTAAAAGTCAGAGCAGTTAATAGGGTTCTGGCATTATCTTACTGACCCTTGAAGCCCAGAGAGTATGGGTGGGCAAGGAAGTCTTCAAAATCTCCATCTTATATCAAGAGCTCATATCAAAGTTATAACAGCCATGCATGAACACAGTTTATCTTCATGACAATCCTCTAAGGTATTTTATGGCCATTTGACAGATGAGGGAACCGAGGCTTAGAGAACTTGAACAATTTTATCCATTCCTCTGTTCATTCCAACAAATGGGTATTGAATGCCTGCTCTCTATCAGGCCCCTTTCTGGGCACTTGGGGACTCTCCAGCCAATGGGATAGTCAAAGCCCCTGACCCCATGCCACTTACAGTCCAGTGGGGAATCTGCACAAACACATGGACAGGTGCACAAGATGAAATGTGCTTGAACAGAATAAAACTGGGAGTAGGTAGAGAGGAAGTCACAGGGAAAGGACCTCTACTTGAGATGGCATGGTCAGATGTCCAAGGGGCATCTGACCATGGAAGGTGGAGAAAAGGACAGCTTCAGGAAGAGGTTTCCAGGTAGAGAAAATAATTAGCACAAGGTCTGGAGGTGGAATCTGCTTGGCATGTTCAAGGACAGGGGGACGGTCAGAGTTGTTTTCATGGTGACAGTGCTGCATCTCCACTGAGACATGGATTCCAGCCAGTTCTGTCTGGCTCCAGAACCCATGACCTTAAGCCCTGAGCTTTGCAGCCTCATACCCAGAAGAACCAACATGGGGAAGCTGGAACTGTTTCTTTGCAGAGAGAGAAGCCATGCAGTATATTCCCCTCTTCTGGGGAGACACACTATCAAACCAGGAATGTAATTAAGTCATTCCAAGAATGGGTGGGAACAGGTTCTTCCAGCCCAGCCCCAACCAGGTGAGACTCCATTTGATCAGACAAAGTCAAAGGACACCTGAAGGATCGTAGCTGAAAACTCCAGGTACCGCACAAGCCCTTCCACACTTATATAATGAACCATTTGCTACCATGAGTCATTATATATTTAATTAATTCATTCATGAATTCATTCATTTAAATAATACTATAAAGCATCGACTATGTGTGGGGTAGGCACTGAAGCTGGTGCACAGATATGTTCTACCCTCAACTACAGGTAGTTAGCAGTGTAGCAAGACATGCATTAACTAGAACTCTACTCGCTCAGAGCATAATTCTCTCTTCCTAACTCAGGATAGAGGTGTGCATGGCAGAACAAGCTTGCATCAAGGAAGGACTTTGGGCAGTGCACCTGGTTGTATGCTTTGCTTGGAAGGAGAAATGGCCAGCCATGTGATCATATACTGAGTCAATGATTTAGCTGAATGATCAGGGACTTCAAAAGAGCATGACTGGAAAATTGGTGGCAAAGACATTTGGAGAAAGAGATACATGGATAGACATCTCTGAATGAGAAAAACTGCGTGAAAATATCTGTGTCCCAGGTGAATGTCACTAACAGGTAACTCCAGCTGAGGAGGATCTTAATAATCAAGTAGCAACCAGTCACCCTTGTCATCACCCAATGACCTCATGAACCAAGTGGCCATGGTGGCAGGGATGAAAGGTATATACGTGGGCTCAGCAACATGGACTTGTATTACTAAGGCCCAAACTGGCTACACCCACCACCAAGTATCCAATCTTTCATAAGCAGAGACTAACAAAGCAGAGACTAACACAAAGCCCTGATATGACATCATTCCCCAAAATGATCAGCCAGCTACCTAGAAGCAGGTCAATTACAGTGAACCACTTCTATCCTGGAAGGGGCAATATTTTGTTCCTTAACTGGAATAGGCACCTATTCTGGATATGGATTTGTCTTCCCTGCAAGTAATGCTTTTGCCAAAACTACTATTTGTGGTTTACACAAGGCCTTATCCACCACCATGGTATTCCACACAGCATTCTCACCATGGAATTCATTTCACAGCCAAAGTACAGCATTGGGCCCAGGCTCATGGGATTCACTGATCTTACCTTGTCCCCACTCTCCTGAAGAAGCTGGCTTGAGAGAATAATAGAATGACCTTAGAAGATTCGGTTACATCTAGGTGGTAAGACCTCACAGGGCTGAAGCAAGGTTCTCCAGAAGTGTGTGTGTGGTCTGAATCAGCACCCATTACATGGTACTGTTTCTTCCATGGCCAGGACTCACGGGTCCAGGAACTAAGGGGTGGAGATGGGAGTAGCGCCACTCACCATTACCCCTAGAGGCCCACTAGCAAAACTTTTGCTTCCTATTCCCATGATTTCATGCTCTGCTTACCCAGAAGTCTTAGTTCCAGAGGAAGGTACACTGCCACCAGGAGTCACAGCAATGGTGCCACCAAGTGGGAAGTTAAGGCTCCTTGTGGCCACTTTGGGCTCCCCTGCCTCTGAGTCAGCAGGCCATAAAGGGAGTATGGTGTCGGCTGGGTGACTGATGCAGACTACCAAGGAGAAATTAGACTACTAATCCACAGTGAAGGTAAGAAAGACTATGTCTAGAACACAAGCGATCCCATAGAATATCTCTTAGTCTTACCATAGCCTGTGATTAAGGTCAGTGGAAAACTACAACAACCCAATCCAAGTGGCCTGGACCTTTCAGTAACGCAGATTTGGGTCATCCAGCCAGGAGAAGAACCATGACCAGCTGAGATGCTTGCTAAAGGCACAGGGCACAGAATGGGCACAGAGTGGGCAGTAGAAGAAGGTGGTAACAAATGCCAGCTACAGCTGGCCATGTGATCAGTTACAGAAATGAGGACTGTAGTTGTTATGAATATTTCCTCCCTCTTTTGTTATACATTTGTGTAAATATATTTATGTCAAACAAATATGTTTTCTCTTATTCTCTTATCATGTAATATAACATGCATTGACTTCATATAAGTATTTAAATATTATTAATTATACATGGTAGTATTTAAGTTATAGGATATCATTAGAAGACTAAATGCGCTCAAGGACTTTACTTCCTCTTCTGGGAAAAGGATTAGTGCACATTTGGTTGTATGTAAGCACATCCATGACCTTGTTATTATCTTTATTTGGGGATTAATTATGGTTTAAGGAGATGCACATGCATGCTAAGTTTCCTAAGGGTGAACTTGTGATGGTTATTTTTAGGTGTCAACATGACTGGATTAAAAGATCCAGGTAGCCAGTAAAACATTATTTCTAGGTTTGTCTGGGTGGGATCATTATTCAATCCATTGAGGGCCTGAGCAGACCAAAAACAAACAAACAAAGGCCAAAGAAGGGCAAATTTGTGCTTTCTCTTCTCCAGCTGAGATGTCTCAATTTTCTCCTAACCTCAGACATCATAATTCCAGGTTCTTGGGCCTTTGTACTCGGGGACTTACCCCAGTGGCTCCAGGTTCTCAGACCTTCAACCTTAGACTGCATTATAGCACTGGCTTCCCTGGTTTTCAGGCCTTTGGACTTGGGCTAAATTCCAACACTGGCTTCCCTGGCTCTCCAGCATGCAGATGGCATGTTTGTGACTTTTTGGCCTCCATAATTACATGAAACACTTGCCATAATAAATTCCCTCTTATATACCTACATATGCCCTATTGGTTCTGTTTCTCTGGAGAACCCTGACTAGTTCAGAAATCACAAATGTAAGAGCTGGGTGTGTAGCTTAGTAACAGAGTGAGTGAGAAAAGTCCTGGATTTGATACCCTGCACCAGATGTTTTTCTTTATACCACAATTTGCTTATCCATTGGTCTGTCAATGGACTCAGGGCCTTTTTTGTTTTGTTTGGTTCTAGTAATAGGGGTTGAATCTGGGTCCTCTCACACATGCTGGCAAGCACTCTACCATGAAGCTACATCCCCAGCCAGAAGTTTTCCTTTCATATCATTGTTATAGCCAGTATCCTAACTTATCATTGATGATTATCACTATGTTGAAATTCTAATAGTTGATTATTAGACCCTTTGTTTGACCTAGTTATTTACTGTATTCATAAAAAAGCATATATACTAGTATATCCCAAACCTGGGTTTTTAAGAATATTTTGATAACTCTTTAAATATAATTGGTTTCCTTCATGATCATATGTATCCTACTTTATACATGTAAAAACGTTCTTCTGAGAAGTAGTCATCAGGACCCTCCAGACAGAAGGAGAGACTCAATAAGATTCATAACCTCTGTTCCATTGAGTTAAGCACCGTAATGGACAAAATTCCTAACTGATCCTCCTGTTTCCCCAGCAACACTGAGGGGTGGTAATTTCTGGAAACAAGAATAGAGGGAATGCTGGGTGCATTTGTGCACACCTATAATCCCAGTACTTGGGAGGCTGAGACAGGAGGAGCACAGGTTCAAGGATAGCCTCAGTAACTTAGCAAGACCCTGTTTCAAAATAAAAAGCACTGAAGGCTATAGCTCAGAGGTAGAATGCCCCTGAGTTCAATACCCAGCACCACAAAAGAGAGAGAGAGAGAGAGAGAAAGTAGAGGCATTGATGAATCAAGAACAACCACTATAGCATGTCTGTTCAACCCTGTCACTTTTTCCCTAACTGGGTGCTCCCTACTGAAATGCAGAAACACCCAGAAGATACTAAAGGAAGGAGGGCCACAGTGTCTTTGCCTCCTGCACCATTCCTCCCTGGCCCAGGCCTTCCTTCCATTCAAAGACAACATCCGGTTGAGGAAGGCTTCCTCATTGTGAGTGTGGGGTCCCTTAGGCCCAGAAAGGTTTTTAAACCAAGGGAGGCTTTAGCCCACCTGTGCTGTCATCCTCAAGCAAGCCAGCCCCTGTCGAGCCGTGCTGGTGGCTTCTGAATCTGGTACTTTTGGGTGGCTGACATTCTATTCTCCTGCTGGGATGATTTGCACTCTGACGATTATCCAGCTTGACGTGCTCAACCTTTGCACGCCCTGCCCTTTTATCTCAGCTGCCAGTCTGCCCAGAGCCATTTGTCTAGACTGCAGCCTCTTGGCTCCTTGTGACATGACTCCCATAAACCTTCTGGGGAGCCAAAGGAAATAATATGTCACATCCATGGAACAAGCAAAGGTTACCCTTTCTCTGTGGCAACAAAACATCTGCCCCTGGGAGATGAATCAATGACCACTTTATCATATGTAGTGTGAAAGCCACTCAACTTTCTTTTCCTATTGTGTTTGTCCATAGCCTGAGAAGGAAAGGCCAGAAGCTCTAAGACACTCCAGGAGTCTAGTGTGGGCATTGGCTGGTTGGCATGAGACTTCTGTAGAGTTAAGGTCACCTGCTACCTCCAGCCTAGCATCTCAAGACATCTGCCACTTTCGTGTTGCCTAAGAACATCAAATGCACAGAGATTTCCTTTTCAGGAGGCTTGTAATGATGCATCCTGGGCTTTTGTGTGGTATTTGCACCTGGAGTTATTAGACTATGGATGTATTAATACACTGTTGTGTAACAAATTACCCCACAGCTTGATAACTTAAAAGAATGAACATCTCTGTGCTGAGGAATCAAGGTGCTTCTTAGCTCAGGGCCCCTGCCTTGAGGTTTCTCACAGGCTACAATGGAGGTGTCTTATACAAAGGGTCAACTGAGGGAGCATCTCCTTCTAAACTCACTCATAAAATTATTGACGGGATTTACTTCCTAGTAGGCCATTTGATTGAGGTCCTTGGTTCCTTCCTTGCTGTTGGCTGGGGCTCTCCACTGGGCAGCTGACAGCATGGCATCTGGCTTCCATTGGAGAGAATAATAAAGGGCAAGCAAGACAAAAGTTAGGGTCTTTTTATAACTTGATCATGCAAGTAACATCCTTTCTCTTTTCTCAGTGTATGCATTAGAAACAAGCTGCAGGGTGTTTCCAAGATGGCGACTAAGGGAGATACCACATTACAATCTCTCTCAGACTTGGATCTCAATCGCCATGAAAACAACTTCTCGACAGGAGAAAAAAAGCAGAGAAAACGTGAACTAAACAATGAAAAATTTGAAACACGACAGAATCAAAGCCAGAAGACAAAACAGATGAAAGTAAAAAGCTCCAAGCACCTTACCTAGGAAACAGCAGAGGCGCCATATTGACAGGACTGCGCCGGTTACTACCGGCATTGCGGCATCCACACCCCACCAGCAGAGAGGCCAGAGACCTGTTGTAAGTTCAGCAACTGCAGATCAGCAGAGACAAAAGCAAGCAGCAGCTCGCTCCACACTCAAAAGAGACCAAATGGCAGCAGCAACAGTGGCAGTAGCAGCACCATCTTGGCAGGACCATACCGGTGGCTACCAGCATTGTGGCTTTCACACAAGACCAATGGAGACACCAATGACCTGTTGTGAATCCAGCAACCACAGAATAGGAGCAGTGAAGGAGAGCAGCAACTCGATCCACACATGACACAGACCCAAACTGCTGCATTGGCAGAAGCAGCAGCGGCACCATCTTGGTCAGACTGCGCTGTCGTCTACCAGCATTACAGGTTTTGCAGGCCACCAACAAAGAAGCCAGGGACCTGTTATAAAACCATCATCCGCAGAGCATCATCAACAAAGGCAAGCAGCAGTTCACTCCACGCTCGGCAGAGTCTCCAGTACCCAGAGGCCTGACCAGAACCTGCAGCAGCGGCTGAACCCACCCCCACCCCTAGAGATTAAGGGCAGCATTCAACAGACCGTAAGTTAATGAGCTGCCCCAGGGGGAGACCACCCAGTGCGACCACAGGGACTCGCGGGATCTGAGACTGCAGATTTCCCCAGTCGAGATGGGAATGGGTAGACGTAGTAAATGTGTGGATAAGCAGACAGTCCCTGGTGACATTTGGGTGGGACAGACTTGCAGCCTGTGGGTCACAGTATCCTTCTAGAGTCCCTGGGGATCACCACAGGGCATACAGTTGTGGTACCTGGGGAAAAATTGGACCAACCCAGCCCTCTCTTTGGAAAACATGGAGTTCCATGTTTGCACGGAATTGGATCAAAGAAACATCCGCCACTTCTGTAGGCAAAGAGAGACACAAACCTGAAGCCCCCTGATGGTGACACCTGCCATAGAGATGGTGACACCTCTCTCTGTGTAGACAGAGAGAGACATAGGGACAGCCCAAGTGGAGAACACAGAGAACCACACGTGCAGTGAGAGGGGCAATAGCGGCACTGGTCACCTGCACAAGTAGTGAGAGGCACCAGGCAAGGGTCCGAATCACTGAAGGAGACCAAGAATTGGGCCTGCAAATGGACATTGTACTGAGCAAGTGAGAATAAACATTCAGTAAAGGCTATTCACCTTTAAGGCTCACCTCGTAGCAACTATTTACCTCCAGAACAAGATACTATAAAGGGAGAGAGGTTAGACACAGGAAACCTACAGAGTGAGATAGAGCTACCAAAAGCAACAAAGGTATAAACATAAGAAACCTGAAATCATGGGAAGGAAGAATAGCAAAGAAACAGTGTGCTCCCATAACCCCACAACAACAGAACCCACCAACACAGAAGTGCAAAGATTGCCGGAAGGACAATTCAGAACTTTAATAGTAGAAATGATACAGAATTTCCAAAAAGAATTCAGAGGGAGCCTGAAAGAAATGAAGGATCAAATAAACAATGACTCTGACACCCTGACCAGGAATCAAAAAGAAGCTCTGAAGGAAGTGAAGGATGCAATAATTGAAATGAAGCCATCAATGCAAACTATCAACAATAGAATAAACCACATGGAAAACAGAATCTCACTCTTAGAAGATGACCTCTGCAAAAATGAATGCATAGTAATTAGAAAAGACAATTCGACAGCATAAATTGGACATTGAAGAAATCTCAGCCAATCTTAAAAGACCAAACCTAAGAATAATAGGCATAGAAGAGGGACTAGAAGCTGAAACCAAAGGAATCAATAATCTATTCAGAGAAGTAATATTAGAAAATTTTCCAAACATAGAAAAAGCAGTTGACACACAGGTACAGGAAACACAGAACCCCTAATAGACAAGATCAGAGAAGAGGTTCACCACACTACACAATAATCAAATTGACTAATGTAGAGGCCAAGGAGAGAATCTTAAAGGCAGTAAGAGTAAAAGACCAAGTAACATGAAGAGGCAAACCAATAAGAATCACTCTCAACCTTCCAAACCAAGTCATGAAAGCCAGGAGGGCCTGGAGCAACATAGTCCAAACTGGAAGAAAACAACTTCCAGCCAAGATTTATCTACCCAGCAAAGATATCTATCAAATTTGACGGGGAAATAAAAACCTTTCATGACAAACAGGAGCTGAAAAGACTTTATGTCTTCCAAACCAGCACTAGAGAAAATACTCAAAGAGATTAATTACAAAGAGGAAATAATAAAGAAATGCCAGAACCAGAGAAACAGTGATTTCCATCAAACAAACAACTAGGCAAAGAACAAACACTACCTGAAACAGAAATTAAAACTCAAAATGTTAGGAATGAAAACCCATCTCTCAATAATCATGCTGAATATAAATGGACTCAACTCCCCAACAAAAGACATAAGGTGGCAAAATGGATTAAAAATCACAATCTATCTATATGCTACCTGCAAGAAACACACCTTACAAGTAAAGATACACACAAACTAAAGGTAAAGGTGAAGGGATGGAGCAAGGTAATCCATGCTAACAGAACTCGAAAACAAGCAGGAGTAGCAATTATAATATCAGACAAATTAGACTTAAAACCTAAACTTATCAGAAGACACAAAGAAGGTCATTTCCTACTGGTAAAAGGAACAATCCAGCAAGAGTCAACAATAGTCAACATTTATACCCCAAACATAGGTGCAACCACTTTCATAAACTCTTCATGACATTAAATCACACATAGATTCCAATACAATAATATTGGAGACTTCAACACACTTCTCACACCACTAGATCGATCTTCAAGACAAAAGGTCAGTAAAGATGCCTCAGACCTGAGGAACACCATAAACCAAATGGACCTACTAGACACATACAGAATATTCCACCCAATTACAGCTGAATTCACATTTTTTTCAGCTGCTCATGGAACCTTCTCTAAAATAGACCATATCGTAGGTCACAAAGTGAGTACTAGCAAGTTCAAAAAATGTGACATAATCCCTGTGTCTTTTCAGACCATAATGGAATGAAAGTAGACATCAACTATAAGATGACTCAGAGAAACCTCATAAACACGTGGAGACTGAACACCACTCTGATGAATGAGGGATGGGTCAGAGAAGAAATAAGGGGTAAAATTAAGAAATTCCTAGAAACAAACGAAAACAGAGACACAACATATCAAAATCTCTGAGACATCCTGAAGGCAGTATTAAGAGGAAAATTCATAACACTGAGTACCCACATAAGAAGAACAGAAAATCACCAAATAAATAACCTAATGACACACCTCAAAGCCCTTGAAAAACAGGAACAATCTAACCCAAAAGATAGTAGAAGACAGGAAATTATTAAAATCAGAGCAGAAATTAATGAAGTAGAGAATAAAAAGAATACAAAAAATCAACAAAACCAAAAGCTGGTTCCCTGAAAAAATAAACAAGATAGATAAACCACTAGCCAACCTAACCAAAAGAAAGAGAGAATCAACCCAAATTACTAAAATAGAGATGAAAAAGGTGATATTACCACTGACAGCACAGAAATCCAGAGGATTATCAGGAACTACTTTGAAAAACTATACTCCAACAAAATGGAAAAACTAGAAGAAATTGACAAATTTCTAGACATGTACAACCTTCCTAAGTTGAATCAAGAAGACAGAGAAAATTTAAATTGACCAATAGCAATTAAAGAGATTAAAGCAGCAATAAAGAGCCTCCCATCAAAGAAAAGCCCAGGTCCAGATGGTTTCCCAGGTGAATTTTATAAAACTTTTATAGAAGAATTAATCCCAATAGTCCTCAATCTATTCTGTGAAATAGAAAGAAACGGGACTCTCCCAAATACATTCTATGAAGCCAACATCACATTAATACCAAAACCAAATAAA